>PVIU01002916.1:0-159084 GCA_004026605.1 Ondatra zibethicus
AGATGTTCTAGGTCAGTCCCATGCAGGCTCCCTGTTAGTCCAAAGTCCACAAGCTCCAGGAGCTGTCTCTGTGAGTTCCCCCACCATGACTCTGAGGCTCATACAATCCCTCCTCCCTTTCTTCAGCAAGACTCCCAGAGCTCAGCCCACAGCTTGTCTGCATTTCTGCCTCTGCTTCCATCAGTTGCTGGCTAGAGTATCTCTTATGACAATTAGGGTAGGCACCAATCTGATTACAGGAGATGGCAGTTCAGGGACTCTCTTCACTATTGCTAGGAGTCTTAGCTGGAGTCATTCTTGTGGATTGCTGGGGGTTACCCTGGTACCAAGTTTCTCCTTAACTCCAAAGAATTTTAAGTCTGCACTGAATAAACTGGTAAACTAGGGCGACAAGGAAGGTTGGCAAGAGTGAAGGTGCCCTGGGAGTCTTGGGTCCTGCTAGCCTGCCATTACCTTCCTGTGCAGCCTTGAGCACTCAGCTTTCTCATTTGTCGAAGAGGTCTAACGGATCACCAAAGTCTTTTCTCAGGCTGGCATTCCATACTGTGAGTTCCCCCCTGTTCTCAGCTGTCTTCATGTGATGGGTTTATTTCTTGAGATATGCCAGAGGGGAATGCTAAAGCCTTCTGGAAACTTCAACTGCTGGGGTCTCAGAAGAATTCTCATATTGTATGGAAGATGAATTGGGTGCAAGAGTGTCCATAGAGGTTAAGGAAAACATTTTTACAAATATTAAATCTTGTTTGGGGATGTTAATGTAAGTCTAAAAATGAGCTAAAGTCCAAAGGAATCCAGGCCAATTTAACATGCTTTGCTACTTTGATTTCTTTCAGTTTAACCTAATATGTTAGGACTCGGGCTTATCTCAAGAGGTCCACAACTACCTTAGGGCAAAGCAATGATGACTGCACACATTTTCCTTTGGTATGTAGCACACTTCACACGTGCACAGAACAATAATAACCATAATTACCATTTGTTGAGTGCGTGCCTGGACCAGTTACAGCTCTAAATGGTTCATTTTCTCATTTAATTCTCATAATACCCTGTGAAGTTGAATTCATTATTTTTCAAATGATGAAAACATAGCTTGAAGTTGTTTAATATCTAAATCAACACAACTGGTAAGTAATGGAGCCAGGGTTTTCATCAAAATCTGGTTTGACCCTTATTACTAGGCTTTGACGTCGACTCATTGAAGGAGCCCACACAGCAAATCCACTGGTACCACCACACAGTACAGAACATGTCAAAGTCTTTGGGCAGTTTAATGGTAAGTGAATTAATCAAAAATAATTAAACATCTTAAGCATATTAAACAAAAAATAACTAGGACATGGCTGGATCTCCACATGAATTCCCCCTGATAAAGCACTTTCTGCTGTGACAGAAATAAAATGAAGCCTCTTGGTAATTTGAAGCATATACAGCAATTAATTCTGCATTTATAAGGCCTGTTTGTAGAACTATATTTCAATTTTTTAGAGCACCGCTTTAATATCTGTGCTATAACTGATAATTATTTGGAGAAGGGGGCAAGAACAAGGGGATTTTAGTGATAGCACAAACATTTTTAATACAACAGCTGCAGGACTTAAATCAATGGTGTGCCAAGAGCACTGGAGCCTGTCAGAAAGAAGATAGTATATAGCTACTGTCTCCTAATCAAGGTCACTGGTGTGAGTCTACCCAAACCTGACTGCAGCTTTCCCATTGACGGCTCTTTGGTGGCCCGAGTAAATGAAACAGAGGACTTGCCCAATTAACTCCTAGGTAACCACTCAGGACTAATGCCAGACAGTCTCGCTGTTGATGGGAAAGGGATGGTTCACTGTGCTCCTCGAGGTATAGGGGTTGTCTGATTACTATCATTATTGTTGTTGTTGTTACAGTGAGATAGTCTTTGACAGACAAGTTGAATACCAATTTGGATAAAAGAACATGCTCAATAGCATTAGTTAATATGGCAGGATTGCAAAAGAGAGCACATAATTGTGAATAAAATCCATTCTTCTATTCAAGTCTTATACCCATACCCGTCTAAGTTCCCCACCTACTTCTAAACCTATAAAGTCCTGTGAATTCTAATTGCTTCTGCTATTCATGTATTCTTTTATGCTTCATAATCACTTGTAATTTTAAATTATGTTGACACCCCACTCAGGATACTCAAGTGGGAAAAAGCAGTCAGGACGTTAAACCCTTCCATTGGTCCACTGACTCATGAATCATAGTTTGATATAAGCACCCAGATATCTTATTGGGAACATGGCTTTCTCTATAGTCCTTCCTGAAGTCTTTATTATAACAAGATTAAAAGTCTCCTATGGTACCTACATACCTCTTGCATCCTTACACCTAAATAAAGGAAGCAGCTGATGAGAGATGGATGTGTACTCTCTCCAACTACCTTAATTGCACCACCTTGTTTCTACCATTTTGTTCTTACTTTTTGAAGAAAGGGATAGAACATGAATTTGTTAAATTAGATAATTTGTTTAAATCTGTCATTTCCATGGACACTTTTAGATCATAGCTGTTTGTTTTAATTGTATTCATCCTAAATAGATACTTGCTCCTTGTATTTCAGCCTTTCTATCTTAGATGAATCCCTCAGCCCAAGTGAGTAGACGTCCCTTGATTTACATGTAAGCCCCCAACCACTCCTACTGTGAGGCCTCTCTGTCATAGATAACTCTTCATTTGGAGACGAGGTGCACTCCTCAGAGGGACTTAGTCTGGTATTGACACAGTTGACTCTGATGATACTCTAAAGAGCCATGGAAGAGTTAATGGTGCTTAGTAAATATTTGTGGAATCAACTCAATAAGTTAATGACCCCACAGGGCTTCTGCAGGCTTCTATGGACAGTTCCCTTCATTTTTCTCACTTCTACTTACAAGTCTCTGAAGAAATCCCAGTCCACTGAAAAGCCCAAACTCACATGCTTACTGAAGGAGATAAAGAACTGTGATTCAACCACCTGGTCCCCGGCTTAACAGCCACCTGCATACTAATTACTCCAGTGATTCAAACAGAAGCCCCTAACTACTGGGAGACTGCATATGAATTTCTGTCTCTGCACCTGACTGTAAGAAATGTCACATTGTTTAATTATTCTAAATCAAATTCGTTATGACTTTGTGTCCACATGAGTCATAATTGGGAGAAATTCAAACCCAGTTATATGCAGTTGAAGACAGGTGGCTTGCATGAGAATCTATGTAAGAGAACAGAGGACATGATAATCTCTAGTCTTTAAACTACTGATTGTTTCTGACATGTGTGGGGCTCATGCACACAATCATTGTTTAATCATTTGGGGGCCAAGGGGACTAGATGAAGTCAGAATCCTTATTCGTGGCATGGCATTCTAGTGTAGGCAGCACACTAGGTATGCCCAGAGTGTTGTGAGAAAACAGCTTCCTCTCCAATCCCTACTTCCTTTCCACTCATTATAAATGCCTTCCTTCTTTAATACAGCCACTCTGACTCAAATCTCTCTCTCTCTCTTCCTCTCTCTCTCTCACACACACAATCACCCTAAATAGATATTGTATGGATACATGAGACCATTATTACATCAGAAAAGGAAGTATTAACCAGGATACATGATTACCCTGTGTGTAAATATGATACTCTGATAAAATAAGAAATACATATTTTAAGTCTGCCTCTGATTCCTGGCACATGTCTTCTAAATTCCTAGACTCTCTAGAGAGTGATAGCTGACTTTGTTATGCTAATGAGATGACTGGTTACTGGGGGCTCCTAAATAGATTGTGAATGGGGACATGATTACAGGGCTTGGGCTTTTCAACTCTTTATCTCTTGATAGTAAGGGAGAGGTGGGACTAAAAGTTGAGTTGCAACTGGCAGTAGTTGGTTCTCTTCTTGAGTTTGTTTTCTTCAGCTATATGTGGTTGATTAGGTTTACAGTACCAGGCATGATTCCTTCCTGTTTAGCGGGTCTTAAGGCTAATCACACTTGATGGTTGTTTACCACAAACTAAAAGTGACACATTTGCATCATTGGTGATGTCTTGCCATGTCAGTCATGTTATGACTTTATAGCTGAGAAGCAGTACTCATTGTTTTGGTTTGCTTTTTCCTCTTGGTAACTTGTACAGTACTTTCATTGCTCTTCCTCTTCCCATCCCAATTAAAGCCCTCCCTCCTTTTCCTTTCTCCACCTTCATAGCATCCATGACCTGCCATTCCCTAATCTAGTGCACCCCCACCCTTGGTCCTGTCTCACTTTCCTGGTTTCTGCAGTTAGGTTACTGCAAGTTATATTCTCACAGCTAAAGATTCAGGGTGGGATTCACAAATCACACACAAAAAAAATTCCTGGGTCTGGTTTAATTCACACATGGTATTTTCTTGTTCCATACATTTGCCTGCAAATGTCATCATTTCATTTTTCTTTACATTGGGTAAAATACCATTGTGTGTTTATACCGTGTTTTGTTATTCATTTATAACTTGAAAGGCTTTTAGGTTTTATCCATTTCCTAACTATTGTGAACAAAAAGGCAATGAACACAAATAAGCAAGTATTTGTGCAATGGGATGTTGAGTTCTTTGGGCCTATGCCAGAAAATAGTATAGCTGGATCATGGGGTAGGTCTACTTTGAGCTTTTGAGTATCTTATGCACTGATTTCCACAGAGTTGCACCAATCTGTGATCCCACCAATAGTGAAGGAGGGCTTGACTTTCTTCTTATTCTTATCAGTCTATCTTTTTATTTTGTTTTGTTCTGTTTTTTTTTTAAGTACCTATCCTTATGGACACAATGTAAATGTAGTTCTCACCCCTAATTAAAAAATAGCAAAACTTCATTTTGCAACATATGAAGACTGTTATAGCTGCTACACAGCTGGTCAACTGTAGGAATTAGTTATGTTGGCGTATCTAATCCTCACTGCTACACCATGCAACTAATCTCTAACCTTTAAGCTCAGAGAAAATCCTAGAAGAGGAGCAGAAAGACTGTAAGAGGCAGAGTCTCAGGACACCTCTTGAGAGATTATATCACCTAGATGAAAATGAAGATAGGTCAATGGCTGTTAAGAAATGGACAATCAGTTGTCTCAAGAAATTAACACCCTCAAAGGAAGTCTATTCCCAAATGGTCAGCCCTGGAAACATGCACATATAAGCAAAGATAAATGGGCTCAATACATTGTATGAGTAGTCTCTGTGTGTGTGTGTGTGTGTCAGTGTGTGTGTGTGTCTTGATATATATATGTATACATATGCATAGAAATAATTAATATATATATATAATTAAATAAGAGATTTGAATATTAGAAAAAGAGCAGGAGGAATTGGAATGGGCCAAAGGAGGGATGGAACAGATGTAGATACAGTGTTCATTGTAGACAGAAGTTTCTGTCCTGCCTGGTCCCTCCACTGCTCAGTCCCAAAGAAACACAAAGAGGCTTATACTAATTATAAATTCTTTGGCCTGTTACCTCAGGCTTATTATTAACTAGCTCTTACAACTTAAATTAACCCATAATTCTTATCTATGTTTAGTCATGTGGCTTGGTACCTTTTCTCAGTGCAGAATTTTCATCCTGCTTCCTCTGTGTCTGGGTGGTGCCTACAGACTGAACCTTTCCTCTTCCCAGAATTCTCCTAGTCTGGCCACCCTGCCTATACTTCCTTCCTGGCTACTGGCCAATCAGTATTTTATTAAACCAACACAAGTGACAAATCTTTATAGGGTACAAGAGCATTAACCCACAGCAGTTCACATATAAAACTTTCAAAAATAAAACATAAAGAATATGAATTGATTACTGATAGCCAGTGATTTACTCAATTCTGACTGTGTCTGGTTCTAATATAAGTCTAGAGGAATAAAGACTCTAGGTTTCTAGAGTGTGGAACAGATGGAGATTCCTGGAGGGTGGAGTCCAGGAAGGGCAGGAAGCCTCACACTGTTCTCCCTTTGCTTTACCACATTCATCTATCTACATATCAGGTACTTCTGTAGCCTTTGCAATCTTCTTTATAATAAGAGATAATCACAAGTACCCTTTTCCCATGATTTCTATTAGATATCCTAGCAAATTAATTTCCGTGAGAAGGGTTGTATTGAACCTAGCAGACGGCTGGTGAGAAGGATGACCTGGGGCTTAGGAAAGGCATTTGGAGTGGAAAGCAGTCTTGCTTCTGAGCTCTTGGCCTGTGGTGCCTGGTGTTCTTCCAGGTAGATACTGTCAGAATTAAATTGGGTCATAAAGCAGCCAGCTAGTGTGTACAGACCTGATTCCATGGTGTTGGTGAACCATGTTTACAAACGTGTTCTCTCTGTACCAAGTGATAATAGACTGGGTTTCTCCAGTAACTTTCAGAGTAGATTTTCCCAAATAGGTTTGTGGAGATGCAATGTTTATTCTTTTTTTTCTGAACAGGAAAAAAAAAAAAGCTGTCCTCTGTTATCCCTGCCATTAACTCTTCCCGTCACATTGGTATACACAGGTGAGAAAGCTGCCCTCTTCCCTTGTTCTGGCAATGCAGATGCACTAGGAATTTTTCCAACCTCCTCCTCTTGGATACTACCCATTATGATCCCTATCTTAGAGAATACTGGGATAAAAATTCAATGAAGCAGTCAACCAGGAGTATAATCCTAAACTGGGTTTAATCCAAAAATATCAGATGATCTTGTCGAAGGACTACCATTTCTCCTCTCTGTCTGCCCTGGCCTGAACATGCAAATCAAAAGTGATGTCATTCAGCTTTAGGGAAATTGTCAAGTGCAAGCCTAGATACAGCTCACCTGGGATGTTTTCAGGTTCAGCGCAGCTTTCCCCAGCCGGAAATGCAAAAGGGCTTAGCTTCCCAGCGCCAGGGCTGGAGAGCTGCTTGCTCATGCACTTCACTTTCACGGCAAACCCCTCCAATTCCGGAGTATGAGTCAGTCTCCATGGTGAATTGAGGAAGGTGGCGGAAGTGTAGCTGTTATTACAGCAATTTGCTTCCTACAGCCGCCCCCAGGTGGAGATGTGAGTGGGCTACTTGCCTTTTTCTTTTAGATTATTTTTCCCCTGAGTCCCCAACACACCCCTAGGCAGGTCAACCTCTCTTTCTCTGTCTCCCTCTCATTCTGCCTACAGTCTAGCTTCTTCTGGCCAAAGTAGAAGTCCAATTGGATAGTTAGGCCCTTTGTGAGCAGAGAATGTCTCTTTTCATTCCTAAACCAAGGAGATCTCAATTATCCCACAAAGGAACAGAAGGGAATGCCACCCCCTCCCTCATGCTTCCCAGGGTTTTAAGAGAACCATTCTGAAGGTTTCAGAAGACTCGTGTAGAAGCATGGACAGTTGCAGGGCTATACTGTTGATGTTGTTGCCTTTATGAATGAGGAATTATTACCTTTGGGGAGGAGGTCCTGAAAATAGGACTGTGATTGTTTTGTTTACCCAGTAAAAAATAAAAGCCGACACCAAATATACTCCCGCGATGCTAAGAGATGAAAATATGTTTGCTTTTGCTTTCAATACCCAGGCTTCTCCAAATCTTATTTTCTCATATTTCTTATTCAGTGATTGCTCCCCCCGACCCCATATTTGTGAGGAGAAAACTTAAGGTACATTAACAGGAAACATTTCACTCTCTTGTAATTAAATATATTCAAGAAGATTTTTCCATATTTCGGGGAATGAATGTTAAATCTGAGCTAGGGGACCAGGGCTTATTTCCCTAGCCTGTAACAAGTAGTATGAAAAATATCGATTTGCTCCTGAGCGTTGTTAGAGCAACTTAATTAAAGTTGTTTAAGTACTTTGGAATCCTTTGACAGAGTGGAACATATAAACGTGTAATGTGCATTCACGTAAAGTTTCCAGAAGCCAGAGAAAGCCTTTCCACACGCCATCCCGTTGCAAGCAGTGTGCTGGCAAAGATCTCTTTTTCCATATCCATGTATGTCTGATGGTGATAAATATAGTCTCTGACCTTTAGCAAATGTAAAAGTGAAAACACAAAGAAATTGGACATGCTGTGATGGCTGCCGCCTGTTTCACAGCCTTTCAGCATATTGATTGGCTGGGAGACACTTCTGAGAGCTGGTGTGTGACTCTCAATAAATCCATTCCACTGAGGGAGGAGTGTGCAGGCTTCTGAGACTGAGCAGAAACTAAGTCCCATGAACAAAGACTGAAGCAGTCAATACACCTGTCCTGGTGACAAAGGCCAGCAGGAAGATTTCTCTCCCTCTTGGTTCTCTACACAGTAGAAAGTGGGATCTCTTTGCATGCAAATGGATGGAAATAGAAAACACCATCCTGAGTGAGAAAACCCAGACCCAAAAATATGAATATTGTATGTACTCACTCATTAGTGGATTCTAGCCATAAACAAAGGACATTGAGCCTATAGTTCGTGATCCTAGAGAAGCTAAGTAATAAGGTGAACCCAAAGAAAAACATATATAGATCCTCCTGGAAATTGGAAGCAGACAAGATTGTCAGGCAAAAGTTGGGAGCATGGGGGTGGAGGTGGGGGGAAGGAGAAAGGGGGAGAGAGAGGGGAGAAGGGAAAGGTTGGGGAGAGCTTGGGAGAGTGGGATGGTTGAGGTGGAGGAAGGATGGATATGGGAGCAGGGAAGGAGATATCTTAATTGAGGGAGCTATTTTGGGGTTGACAAGAGGCCTGGCTCTGGAGCGATTCCCAGGAGTCCACGGGGATGACCCCAGCTAGGACCATGGGCCGTGGAGGAGAGGGTACCTGAACTGGCCTTGTCCCATAGTCAGACTGATGACTATCTTGAATATCACCATAGAACCTTCATCTGGCGACGGATGGAGATAGAGACAGAGACCCACATTGAAGCAGGAGCGGAAGGAGGGAGAATATGAGCAAGGAAGTCAGGACCACGAGGGGTTGGTCCACCCACTGAGACAGTGTGCCTGAGCTAATGGGAGCTCACCAACTCCAGCTGGACTGGTACTGAACGAGCATGGTATCAAACTGGACCTTCCGAATGTGGCTGACAACTGGGGCAGACTGAGAAGCCAATGATAATGGCACTGGGATTTGTCTCTATTGCATGTACTGGCTTTTTGGGATCCTATTCTATTTGGATGCATACCTTCCTAAGCCTGGATGTAGAGGAGGAGGGCCTTGGACTTCCCATAGGGCAGGGTACCTTGCCCTCTCTCAGTACTTCAGGGGGAGGGAGAGGGTGTATGGGGGAGAGGGAGGGAAGTGGGAGGAGGGGAGGAAGTGGAAATTTTGATTGGTATTATTTATAAAGTAATAAAGAAAAAGAAGGTGGCAAGGATTCTGATAGCATCCTTTCTGATACTCAAAGAACAAAGTCTCCTAAGAAGTCCTTGACTTCTAACCAATATTCTGTCAAGATCTCGAATGATTCATTCTTCTCTTTGGTTGCCTCCCAACATGCTCTGCCTGGTTTTGCTTAATAAAATGAAACCATCTCTTAACATTTGCTCCTAGGAACACCATGAGACGTGAAAGGGTTCATTTCTTGTGGGTCACTTGTGGCCATGCCCTCTTGGTTTGGTCACAGTATAACACTGTGCTTGGGGGTTTACTAAGAAGTAAATACACTCTATTATCACAGTTTAAAAAATTGTGCTTTTGCCGGAGACAGGAGGAGGGAATGGAGCGAGGGACTTTATGGGAAATAGAAAGTTTCCCATGGTACCACAACGTTATTGGGCTCATCTCTAAAGAGCTTTAGCGAACATTGTCATGATATGCTGGCTCCTGCTAAGGGAAGTGGCTTTCACTGGGTTTGTGCATTATTTTTCTTCCTTAGACACAGCTAATAAGAAGAGACTTCAAACTGTGGATTCAGCCACTCACTTATCATTAAGTCAATCTCATTAGGTTCAGATTTGCTATATGCTGATATTCACTAAAGGAATGTGCTTTCCAATGGTTTCCCATCTTCCTTGTAAACTAGCTGGCTCCTGTCTAAGCTGGATTGGTAAATTTTATCTCAGCCATCATCTTCACTCTCACGCTGAAGTTTAAAACCAGTTGTTTATTGTTGGGCTTTGGCTTTTCTTAACTGGAGAGTCATTTGATTATTCCCATACTCGTGGTGTCTCTGCTCAACTTATGGCGATCTTTTCTCCTCAGATTTCACTCATAGAATGGAAAACTGGAACAAAAAACTCGCCTGCTCTTCCTTGTTAGATTCTCGGTAGCCATCCACTAAGGACTAGGGCTTGTGAGCAAGCAATGCTCAAGCCAGTTTGGGCTTGGTTGTGGGCATTTCAACACTCTCCCGGTGTGTCTCGTTCCACGTGAGTGACCTGACAACATGAAAGCCAGCAGATAAGGCCCACTGGTGCGAGGGAAACTCTCCCTGAATTCCAGGAACTAGAAACCTGGAATTTTTTAAGCCTACGTCCTGCGTGCTGGACACTGATTGACCCTATGACCCTATGTGTTTTTTTGTTTGTTTGTTTGTTTGTTTTTTATTAACTGAGCTGTTTCTAGCCCAAGTTGGGTTTTGTGTGTGTGTGTGTTTTGTTTGTTTGTTTTCAAATTACTAACTGATGTCTCATATTTTAGGCCAAAGATACTTCTTTGTTTGCCTTTCTATGACTGCTAGGTTGCTTCTGTTTTTTCCTATTATAAAAATTATATTATGAAGCCTCATATGCATAGGTTTTTGTGACTTTTCCAGCAGAATATACACTGATAATTTAAATTTTGGGGTCGTGGAGTGTGCATATTCTGACAGACACCACCAGATGGCCTTTCTAATAGGTCATATCAGTCCAGCTGCCAAAAAAACTGGGGAAGCATTCTGCACTTTGTCCTTGCTGTTCTGCTCCTTGTATAGCCTTTTCTCCATCTGCTGTCAGTCTGCTTTCTTTGTATCATTCTGATCTCAACTGAAACCCTTCCTAAGAAACCACACTTAACCACTGAAACAAAAATGTCTCACATCATCATTCTCTCTCTCTCTCCTCATTTCATCATCTTTTGCTTTACCAAATCCAGCTTAATTATCCAATTAAATTCTTTTTATGGAGGTATTTTCCAGCCTGTTTCATTAACCTTCTCCCTTGCATTGGTCTTCCTTTCAATTTGTTATTCTTGTTGGGTAGAAACATAGATTCTCAGTGCTTCTTCATCTGTTCGGCTCTAGGCTGTATTTTCAGCAACAGGGATCACAGTCGAGGGCAGCTTGATTTGGTAGAGACAGAATCATCTGGGAATTCTGTGGGGGTTTCTAGTTGTAGTATTACCCAAGGGTGGAGCTAAGATCTAGAGAGCATTTCACAAGAACTGTACTGAGAGGCTGAAGAACAGGCATCCTAACCCAGAAACCAGGAAGGATAGGATAGAAGGTCACTCACAGACAGATGCTGAAGCGAAGAGAGTTGTAAGAACACTCACTAGACATGGTACCACAAATGGGACCCACAGTCAAGGAGCACAGGTTGAATGGAGACAGGAACAGAATGCACACCTCAGAGAGCACTCATGGGTACCTCGGGGTTCATCTGAAGCTGAAAGGAACCTTCGTTTCCAGTGTCACACAGTTACTGAAAACCTTCTCATTCTCAAGCTGCCATCTCAAGATCTAGGGAAAAAGAAAACAAACTGAAAATGCAAAGCTGAAGAGGAGAAAGCCCAAAAGGATTGAGTAAATATCTTACAGAATCGACAGTGACTCGTATCTAGTAAAACTATTAAATTAGTGAGTCTAATTGTATTTTTAATTAAATTGTACTAAATTAAGCATCTCAGTTCCAGCTACCAGTTGGGGGCTACCAGAGAAATTAAAGCAACGCAGGAAAATGAAAACCATGGGACCATTTGTTATCCTGTCATACTGGGAACTTGCCCAGTGTTTAATATTGAGAATGACGCTTACTAAAGTTATCTAAAAGATACTGTTAAACACATTGGGGATGATTTCCTTTATTCTTAGCTCATTATGAAATTTGGTGAATGGCAATTGAATATTTTGAAGACATATTTTCAGCTTCTACTAGTCTTTTTGTGCAAGTTTCCATTGTGAAAAATATTAGTATACTGCCTAATACTAATCACCCCTATCTTCCTGAAGTAAAGACTTTTTGTAAAATACCGACTCATTTTCATTTTAGTGGATTGATCCAAAGTCATCTGCTCCCTCTGCCCCTGTCAGGAATTCTTTAAAATTGTCCTTGGCATATTTTCTTGAAATTTACTTTGATTTTTAAATATGCTTTTGATCATTTCACAAAATTTTTAGTAGACATCAATTAGGTTTATTTACAGAATCAAAAATTATACTAATATCCTTTCTCTCTCTTTCTCTTACACACACATACACACACACCCCAATTTCTCTTTACTCTCACAATAATTTGTATTCAAGAAAGTGCACTATGGTGATTTTAGTTATCTTCTGAGTAACCATCACTTATTATTTTTTCACTTTCTTTATGTTCCATCTTTTATAGATCATCCCCAGGCTTACAAACACATCAGAAGCCATGGATCTTTGTTGCCATTATTTCCCTATCCAAGTCTTTGCTAGATTTTGTACTGTTGGAAGAACCTGGCCTTTGAGATCCTTTGTAACCCTCTCCACCCTGAAAACGTTAATCAAGGGTTGGGCTCTGGCTGCTTTGAGAGGCTTCCACAATTATTTTGTTTTAGAGAAAAAAAGCTAGCCAAAGAGGACCTACCTAACCTTGGCTATTCTGTGATCATGCCTACTACCAGTCTTTCTCAATGATTCCCTTGTTTTATATAGTACTAACTTCCTACATTTTTGATGTGTTTCCCATTAGTAAATATTTTCTCCATTGCAATGTCCTAAATAAAATAATCTTAATTCTTCTCTGTAATTTGTTTTGGACACAGGGAAACAGAACAAACAAAGAGACAAGCATGACTAAATAAGGAATGTGGTAAAATCAGACACTTAAGGCCAGCTAGGGGGAACCTTCTCCAGTTCCTGATAGCTTTCCAGATTGAGGTTCTAATCCTGGAGAAACAGTGTTGTGCTTCCTCCTTTACCACCATATACCTCAGTTCCGTGTCCCTAAGGCAGGTTAGGTTACTCACTGCTGACCAGATTAAGATGACTTCTATTTTCTGGGGACAGTGTAATTGGTTTCAAAAAGACTTTGCATGCACAATCCCAGCTTCTCATTCAGAATTTTATAGAGAGGTATCAATTCACTGTGGTAGAGGTGATTTTTCTGTTGACAAATGCCTAGTCCTTGATATGGCCATTCGCCAACAGAAAATTGGATAGGTGAGCAGAGAGGGCATTCTCATCAGGACCACAGTTTGATATTTCCTGGATGTTTCATTGCATGGGAATGAAGGAGTTGACTTTTTGTAACATTCTCATGTCAATAAACAAATATCGTCAGCATATATACCCAATTTTGATATCACTTGATGGTAACAGAGGATGTAACCTGTCAAGAAAAACAAGTGAGTGCCTGATCTTTAAAAATTAGTTATATCACTACTAAGCCTTAATTAAATTTACTTTTGCTTTTTCTTTTATTGTGTTATTTACTCTATTTTCCCTATCAGCTAATGATGTAACTAAATGGAATAATTGTTAGCTCTTGGGATTTAATTCTGTGAACAATATTATACTTGTGAATTTTTAAAAGAGTAAAACAAGTAGAAGAGAAGCACAAAACCCAGGAACTTTTAAATGAGCAAACAGGATTTTATTTGTGGGAGTTCTGATAATGTAATTTTCACAACAAAGAAATAAGACACTTGGATGAGAATAAGTAATTATCAGAACATAGACAAATATATCTATTATCTTCTGTAGAAGAAGGATTTTTTTTTATAAATTGTACTCATCTTGAATCTCATCTCTTATTTATATTTCTCACACTTATCAAGTACAGATTGCTTAGCACATGGTATGCTATATGCCCCGCATACTAAAGTGTATAAGCTGTTAAGAATACATAAGCTCCAATATACAAATCCAGGTGGATGATAAATAGAACATTTACACATTTTCTCAAAATCAATCAAATTTCTCTTCTAGGGCTTATTCTATGTACGTTGGCAAGAAACTCGGGCTCGGTATGTCCGTTTTCCCCTTGTCATGCTACTGTGAGTCTTGCCACGTGAAGTTCCAAGCATCCATGATGAGGGGATTCTGGAGGGATCTCATCTGTAAAGATCTGTGTTGACTAGACATTTCTCTCTCTTTGTCTGTTGTCATTGAGTTCTCCTCAGCTATGCACAGAGGGGACCCTGCTAGAAAGCTAGGTACTCTGGTGCTTCTGTTTCTGTCTTTTACCTTGCTCTTGCCATCATGCTGCTTTGAAGATCTGGTTCTACAAGTTGTCACATCATCTACTTCTTAGTTGTCCAGGGCAATGTGTTTCATATCCCCGACATAATCTCTTTCTCTCTCTTGCTGATTTTTGTTTCCTCTGCTGTCCCTTCTACACTATTTCCTGCATTCTACTAGATTAGGTTA
This sequence comes from Ondatra zibethicus, assembly GCA_004026605.1. Taxonomy (NCBI): domain Eukaryota; kingdom Metazoa; phylum Chordata; class Mammalia; order Rodentia; family Cricetidae; genus Ondatra; species Ondatra zibethicus. The sequence continues at coordinate 14,467 of PVIU01002916.1, forward strand.
TAGGAAACAAAGTTGAAGTTTGTAGAATATATCTGTTTCTCGATCCAGTCACCTTTTCTTTGAGACAATGATGGTGAATACCCTCCATACGATTTGTGTAGGGTTGATTCAGACCATCATGGTGTTTTAAGAACCATTTTTATTGCTGTAACTTTTCTTCCCTTTCCTTTTTTACTATAACCAGCACACAACTGGCACATTTCTCTTTTCTTGGAATAGCTCTACTGTTACAATCTCTGGTCCCCAGTCTTTCATGGGTTTCCATTGTTGCTAAAAATAAGTCCTTATGACTTAAATATTTTAAATCTCCCATGTTGGCCCTAACACTCTTTGTACAATTTTCAACCTCACATTTGTTCTTTATGTTTCTGTTCTCAGATCAAAGTGCAAAACAACATAGCTGCTTTCTCCTTTTATGTCTCGGTTCATGACGTTTCTTCTGTAGGAACTGCCCTTCACTTCCTCTACACTGATTTTCACACAAGCGAAGTTTGTTCACTTTGGATGATCAAATGCTGTGCTTTTTGCTTCAGGAAGATGCTGTGATTTTCTGTGGGATCTAGCTGCAGGAAACAGTGAAACCAAAAACTGAAAGCAGTCTGTATGGCTGGTCCATAGAACAGCATGGAAAGAGAATGTGGCAAAATGTGTAGTGAAAAATCTCACAACAGATCTCAGGGTCTGCAGGACCTAAGCGGGCAGTTAGATGGGACAGAGTGATGACTGAGATCTTCAGGGCCCGGAGTGACAACTATTCTGTTAAAAAGCCAGTTGGTCATTGAAAGGGAGAACATAGTCCTTGCTATGGTTGAGTTGTTGACCCCAGGGATCTTTTCATCTACAACCTTAAGCAATGCTGGTACTGTTCACTTTGAAGGTATTAGTGGACAGACACCCCTCAGTTACTTGGTAGAACTCTTGATGTGCTTTCCTCATCTTCTTAGAAATGCTAATATTATTAATAATATAAAGACATTATTGACTTGCCCCTGACTCCATTGCTGAACTTTAGCTTCCTTGCAGGCTCAGTTCAACCTCCTTCCAACAAAGTACCCTGTGCTTGATTCTCACTCATTTACAAATGGAGCCATCAAGGCAGTCATACCCACAAAGGTTTTAGACCCATCAAGCATTCCCTCCATTTTAGATCCAAAGACTAGTGAGCTGGAAACAAATATTCTTGCAGCACTTGGCCGTGCCCAGATGGAATACAACACTCTGAAGGAACCAGATCTAATTTACAGTATAGTGTAAGCCTTCTGACAGAAAGTACAGTGTTACTTTTCTCTGTTCTAAGTATACATTAACACTTCAGATGCATGTGTGATGGGGGTACTCTTGGTGTACTGGAGCAATACTTGTAGGCACAGTTGACATATGGTCAATAATATTTGACATCCAAATCAACACCAAGTGAAATGAAGAGTCAATATACTCATTGTAGTAAAAGAAGAACTTATGACAAAATACTATTGATATGAAATTTGGACTCTACTATAAATACTGTAGCAAGTAAAAGAAACTTCTAGATCAGTCCATCTCTAAGCACTCATGACTTTCTCTGGAAAGGAACCCTCAGGGTTGGTCTGGGTAAAAACAACATGCTAAGGGGAGTTTTTTTTTGTCAATTTTCAAAACTTATTTCTCAATTTGTCATTTGTGTCATCTATTGGGACTCTACCTTTCAGGGCCACTGCATATGTTCATATGAGGATTCCTGGCCTCAAATCATGGAGAGATGGCCTTTAATCATAGTTTCTGTAAGGATGTTCCTGTGCAAGGCCTCAACCTTGTACATCTAGAGTAGAGCCCTCTAAAGCATGAGGATTTCTTTGCCCTTTCTGCCATCTTTTAATAAAATGTTTTCCTTGCCTTGGACAAATGTTTCCAGTGCTATCTGAGATACTGTCAGTCTTCATAAGTCTTTGGCCTGAGTCAGTGGAATAAAAAATATTTCAGTCCTTTAGGATGATCTATTTCTTCTCTCAGTCCGCCACTCAAGTCCAAAAGAGCTGGAGGAAGAGAAACCTGAACACAGCATGACCCATGAGTATAGTATGTTTGCTTCTCTGTCTTCTCTTGGGCTTAATGCGGCATTGATTGTAGCAGTTAAGGTGTTGCTACATTGGCATAAACTTCCCATGATTTGATATTTAATTCATGGGAAAGGAGCCCAGATCTTTCTCTTCCTCCTTTTTCTTCCAACATGTTCCCTGAAATAGGAAGTGTCATAACCAGTCTGCCTGTTTCCTTCCAGACCATTGTTTTAGGGAGACTAAGGATGAACCTCACTAGCATTCAAAATCAGAGTCAAGAAAAACACGCATCTTCTTTCTTCTCGTGCATCAACAGGTTTAATCAGAACATTTGTACTTTGATGTATTATTATTGCTTCTCTCTATGGGAATTGATTTGTACTGTTTCCTAATCAGTGTGGTTCCAATTTTAATCTGGGAGCTGAGTAATAAATACAACACATCAATTTCCATAAACCATATATATTTGAAAGCTTCATTTACATAGTGAACAATCTAGGAGTATAAATTCTAATGCAGGTTCTATTATAAATTCTATTATAATATAAATTCTATTTCTTGTAGATTTCTGTTTGTATAACCTTTTTGTGGCTCTAAAAAAAAAAGACCATAATGCTGCCCAGTGCTATCCAATGCGTAAAAATGCACTCTAAGTAACTCTTCAAAATCCCCTTATTCATTTCTCTTCTTTATTTCAGTCACTAATGAGGCTAATGGTTTTGCAGAAGCTGAAAAATTCTACACCCCCTTCTTTTTTTAGACCATTCTCAGCTTCTCTTTTGGCATTTTTCTGTAGCCCCCAATATTCCTCTTATATAGAGGATATGAATGCAATTCTGGGTTTCCCAGATAGGGCCTCTTAACTTTACATATATTAAATGAAAACATCTTTCCTGTCTCAGGGAGGATGCCATGAGACAGAGTCTTAACTGAGTAAACTTAACAAGCCACCTGACAGCTTTTCACATGGATGTGAGTATGCACCAAAGATGGTAAAATTGATTATTTTACTGTAGAAAAAATATGTATAGGCATGTAAATATTCATTCATATCACTCTTCTCATGAATATGTATATGTGTATAATTATATATGTCTTCAGATATATGTTTATATATAAGCTTTCACATACATACACTAAAAGAGAAATTTAACACTGAGAAAATATATTTGGTTTCTGGCCAACTTTATCAGTTTCTACTTGCTTAAAGTTACTAATATCTAAAAAAAAATTCTCTTTATAGAAGCTAATTGTAGCTAATCTAGTAGCATTCTGAGTCTAAATATATTTCTGTATTTCATACTTGATCTTTATAGCATTTCCATAAAGCATAACTATATTAATCTAAAACATAAGGAATATAATGACCAAAGATTATTACTATATTATTATTATTGATAAAAAATACTTAAGAGACTTATATGGAGTATAGAAGAGCTGAAAGATATAGCTGTTCATGCATAAACCATCATCAAGACCTTGGCACCCTTTTGTAAGGACAGAAGGGAGCTCGCCTGATTGCCCAGTCCATTGAACCTAAGGGAGAATGAATTCCAGCCAAGGTGATCATACACTGGTTCATGGCATAACTGGATGCCCCATGATTCCACTAGAACAGCACTCCCTGGGTTTAGTAGAGAGGGATAGTGAACCAAATTTATTAGATGTTTCACAAATAAGGTGAAATAAACCAGGGTTTCAGTTTGGTTACTAAAAGCAAGACTCCATTTCATCCTCCTCTGTTGTAGGAAGGGGGCCTGCTTGTTCGTCCCTGCCGCCTGGCTAGCTTAGCCCCAAAATAACCACACAGAAACTGTATTAATTAAATCACTGTTTGGTCCATTATCTCTAGCCTCTTATTGGCTAACTCTCACATCTTGATTTAACCCATTTCTATTAATTTGTATATCACCATGTGGCAGTGGCTTACCGGGAAAGATTCTAACCGGCGGTGTCTGTCTCAGGCGGAGGATCCATGGCTTCTCTCTGACTCTGCTTTCTTCCTCCCAGAATTCAGTTCTGTCTTCCCTGCCTACCTAAGTTCTGCCCTATCAGCTAGGCCAAGGCAGTTTCTTTATTCATTAGCCAATGAAAGCAACACATAAACAGAAGGAGCTCCTACACCACTCCTTCCTCTAGTAGGCAGACTTAGTAGCCATGAATAGGTACATGAGCTATTGTTCATGGTTTTCTTGGGAATCAGATAAGTAAAAGCCAGAAAGGAGGCATATTCTGGATTGTAGATAGGAGTAGAGACAGATAGCTGAGAAGCAGAGAAGCGAAGGCTTCATTGAGAATGCTAACCTGCAGTTGGGGTCTCCTTCATACCGATTCTGGGTGCTCTTTGTGGGGACTACAGGAAGGAAGCTGGGGATCTGGAGTTTGAGATACTGGGTTTGTAATTCTTGTTATTCCATTTAGCAGCATTAAGCACTAGACCATGCTATTTAACCTCTTTGATTCTCAGCATGGAGTTGTTAAATATTGCATACTAACTGAATAACAAATTGCCACGAGTGTGGCAGCTTAAAGCAACATCCATTTATCTCTGTGTCTGCAGTTCAGAAGCCAAGGCACAGTGAGACTCTGGGTTTCACAGAAGAGAAAACAAGCTGTTGGTTTGGATTGTAGATCTCTTCTCAATGATCTTGGGTTCTTCTATGCACAGAGGTTGCATAGACATTGAATTGTAGCACTAAGGTCTAGGTTTTTGCTAACTTCTGGTCCAAACCTGCTCTCAGTTCCTGGAGCCTGTCTGCAGGCCCTCACTGGAGCCCCTGTGGCCAGCACACAGTATGCACACTGTATTGTATCAGGAAAGCAAAACATATTCTTATGAATTCCTACTGTTCCAGAGAAAGGTCTGAAATTTTAAACAATTTTATTTTTAGGCCAGCCCCTCTTGGATATATTTATGGCAAGGCCAGCTGTGCCATGTAATAGAACCCAATCACAGAAGTGAATCCTTTATCAAGTTCACAAACCAAGGATAGTGTAGAGTATGTAGCTTAGTGTTAGAAAAATCTAAGGGACACCCTATAATTCAACAAAAACCAAACATGTATGAAAATAAACCAACGTCAGGCAAATTTTTTTTGGCAAATAATAAACTACAATTCTATAAGGCTTAATAGATTTTTAAGGGTATAATAATTCCAGTAACAGTTTTATGTGATCTTCCTAGAAGAGACAGTTCCATATAAAGTAATCATCAACATGTTATCTAGCTAACCACTGAGCACATAATAATGGCTCAGTACAGACTTCTTTGATATGTGCTATGGAGAGAAGTGTCCATGCCTTCAAACTGCAGACATGTTTGGCTATTGTAAAGACACTCTCAGGATGTTAGTGGTCATGTTCATAGTTTTAGATATGGTTCCTTATTAAACACACAGACTTACATATGAAAAATATATGACAGCCAAATACTTGAACCCAACCTAGTTATAAGGGAGTCATTTCCACTTCCTAAACATTTCAAACTCAATATACTGCAAACAGAATTGTGCCCCTCAAGTCATTTCCTTCTTTATAATTTCTATCTCAATGAGTTGGTCAAATCATGCCATCTCTATGTCTTGAGAGGCTTTTTGATTTGATGCTGTCATCCGCAAGAGTAAATTCTGGCCTTCATCATCTCCTACATGGACAATGGCAGTAGTGCACCTATATTTTATATTTCAGATTCAACACTCTTTTCTCTGACTTAATTTTCACAATTGTAAAACTGACTATATCTCTTGTCAGTTTTCAGTGACACTGAATGATCTTAAGAAAAAAATGAAGGCTGCCAAGCTGCTACTTCTATTTGACAATACAGCAGGAAAAATTACCTTTTAAATCTATTTTGGGGGATGTAGCCAAAATACAATAAAGCATTCATATATTATGTTTGTCTGTGCTTATGAATTTTGACAGATGTATGTATTTGCAGAACAAAACATCAAAGTCATGTTTTGCAAACATAAATCATATTACCTTATTTTTCACAATCCCAAAAAAGTCTGCTTTCACAAAACAAACTTTAGCAAAGTACTTAGGAATACAAGTATCATCAAGGCTAATGGCCGGTGCATTGGAAAGAACAAAACATTGATGAATGTAACTGAATAAGTTACATATATATAGAAAGAGCTCACGTTAATGGGTTGCAAGAATTAGTATTAGAATATATAATGCCTCATGAAGTATCAGTGCAATATAATAAAACCCCATAAATGGGGCAAAAGCCTAAACTTTGAATGCAGCTACAAAAGACTCCAAAGAGCTAATGTAAACCTAAAAGGAAAATGATGAAGGCATCGTATTTTTAGCTGTATAGTTACACAGATTGGCCAAGTGTACCTCTATCAGTCCTTTACCATTCTTTAATTAATGGATTTCGTCCACAACTGTGCTTTTCCTAGTTATCTCAAATATTGGGAATCCATCTTTCTCTTGGCTGACAAAGTTTTCATGCTCTTTTCCCTCACCTCCTTCTGGTCTGTCCAAATGCAACATGTTCTTAAACCTTTGTTTTTATGAGTGCTTTCTTCATTGTCTTATTGGAGCAAGCGCTCACATCACAGTGAATCACATTCCATGTATGTATTGCCACTGACTTAATTTGATACATCAATTCACCAATGTGCTTTTCTCTAGAATGTAAGAAGACCTTAGACACCCCGTTTATTTTCACATTTCTCCAAGTTTTAAGAATAAATTCTTAATGCTGTTTAGAATAAATTCTCAGTTAGCATTGTTGAAACTGGTGGATGAAATATGAACTCCTCTATAAAGCATGGCAAGCAAGGTCCTTCATGATCTGGAAATTATCTGGTTTTTTTTTTTCACAATCCTCAAGCTTCAGTACTTTTAACCATACCCAGTTCTGTATAGACAACAGTTTGCCCTTTCCTTCGGCCCACAGATTCTCACTGTGGAAGATCTTTGCTTCTATTATCTGCCAATCAGATACTCACTCTGACCATTTTTTTCTTCCTCTGTGGATTTAGTAGTTTCTCATTTTTTCATGGTTTTGCTTTTCATGACTTTATTTACCTAATATAACTACAGTTGGAAATTTTAGAACTATTCAAAAACACACCAGTGTCTTAAGTGAAATAGACAGAGAATCACACTATTTCCTGGACTACAGTTACATCACACTGTTCTCTTTGCTTCCTTCTTTGTATACACATATACCAACTTAACCATGTACAATATATATCCATGTTTCAGAGACTAAAATGTTTTTTACTAACACTTAAGCTTCCATAATTTTATATCAAGCTTCATCCTGCCAATGTTGTAAATTATTTCTTTAGGCAGGGTATCCATGTTGCGGATGTTGCCTACCCTTAGATATTTTGAGAAATAGCTACATTCACATAACCTTTGTGGCATATTATTTATAGGGCATTATAATTGGTATATTTTATTGAAGTAGCATGAATACAAACTCAGAACATATTTAAACACTAATAAACAAATATACACATGCATGCAGATATGTATATGCCAGCTCTGTGATGTTCAAATATAAAATATCCCCTAGTGTTTTATTTAAATATTGGGAAATATATTTACAATGCAATCAGAAGTAAACAATCTTACTGTGCCTAATTTATAAATTACAGCTTACTGTAAGTATGTGTTCATAGGAAACACTGTAGTTTGGGCAGCAGTCAGTGTTATCCACAATTCAAGATACCGATTAATACTCTTGGGATGCATTCCTGAAGATGAGGGAGGACCACTTTGTTTTTGGACTCTTCCCCACACTAGACCTCACAGTTTTTGATTCCTCCTTTGTACACACATAGACTAGTTTCAACATGTCCAATACACATTCCTGTTTTAGCAGACTGATGTTTTTGAAAAACTAATACTTGAGTTCTTCCAGAATATTATCTTTTCATCATTTTATCAATGGGGAGGCAACTTACTGTACTGAGTTTAATAAATGTTTTTCAAAGAAAGTAATGCAAAACAAAAGGTAGGAGGAGAACTAGATGTTAAGAAAGGATGCAGAAGTGGGAGAAGCAAGAAAAGCTTGAACTCAGTTCCTCAAATGCAGAGTTCAAGACCTTAGCAAAATTAGTGGCTCACAGATATCTATTTTCAGTTGTTAAATCTAAGGCATATTTGGAATTAGAACTTCCTGATTCTTCTTGTAGTTGTCTGTATCTTTTGTGTGTATGTGTGTGTGCATTTGTGTGTTCATGTATGTAAATGCATGTACATGTTTCTAAGCGGAAAGTTTACACAGAGACTATAAAGAAGAAAGACACATCTCTAATCACTGACTTGAATACCTGGCATATTTAAACACTAATGAACATATTTAAACACATATGCATGCAGATGACTACACATCTATGTAGTGCTCACATACAATATATCCCCACCATGTTTTATTTATATGTTGAAAAATATGTTTATAATATGCTTAGAGGTAAACATAACATTATTTGAATGGTGCTTAATGATATCCCAGTGTTTCCTATTTCAGATTATTCTTCCCTTAACATTCTTCCTTTTTGAAGTTGTTAATACCTAACTAGGCAAAGATGTGTTATATTTGTTTTTGCTGAGGAATATTACTTTAACTATATAAAGGCGGGTTACTTTTGTTTATGCTGCATTTGTTTAATGATGTACGGATGTGTGTTTAATTATGTAAAGATGTGTTGTATTTGTTTCACTTTGCCTGCCTAAGGTGACCGATTCGTCTGATAAATAGCTGAATGGTCAATAGCTAGGCAGAGAAGGGGCAGGCAGGCCTGGCAGGCAAAGACAATAAGCAGGAGGAGAAATCTAGGCTCGAAAAGGAGAAAGACAAGAAGAAAGTGGAGAGAACAAGGGACACACCCAGGACAAGAAGCCAACCAGATACCAGCCAGACACAGAGAAGCAGTGAAAGTAAGATATACAGAAGAAGGACGATAAGCCCCAAGACAAAATGTGAATAAAGGCAAACACGTTAATTTAAGTTAAAAGAGCTAGCCAGACACATGCTAAGGTAAGGCTAAGCATTGAAAACTAATAAGTCTCTGTGTCATGATTGGGTAGCTGGTTGGTGACCCAAAACAAAGAAGCCTGGCACAGTATGGCAAACATTTAATGGGCGTCTGTATTAGTAATGTTTTCGCCTTTCAAAATTACATAAGACTTCAACATCTGAAAGGTTTAGATGATCTAGGAGGGAGTGTTCTTCTCAGACGTATCTGCTCCCTGGAGTTAGCAAAAGGCTCCCTGTTAACATACCTACCACCTGTGCAGAAAAATGCAATCAAAGTCTGCTCTCTCCAGGTAACTCCTTCACACAACCATGCACCAAGCTGGTATTCCTCCTGCCTTAGCTCCTGGGGGTCAGGTACTAGCAACCAGAGGCTACCTCTTGAGCTGAGAGTCTGCCAGTGTTGCCAATGTTATTCCAAATAACTGAATCCTTATCTTGCTCATACTTGACCCCTGTCTCCTTCTTTGCTTCCCAAGGAAACTACAGGAAGGTTCCCAGGTCATGCTTTCTTCATTGTTCCTTCTACCTCACACTGAGGAGGCAGTACCTCTGCTGCCTGGATTGTTTTGTGTGTGTGTGTGTGTGTGTGTGTGTGTGTGTGTGTGTGTGTGTGTGTGTGTGTGTCCAATTGGGAGCTGTGAGTAAAAGAACTCTTGTGTCCTCACTCACTCACTTCTGAAATTAAATCCTGAGTTATGATCACGTCAACGGTTTTCTACCACTACCACAAGAACAAAGAATGAGTTCTTGAACTACTTGATTAACTTTAATTATCAGTATTCCACATACACCTCTCCCTTCAGTATTGTGCCGAATAGTAATCAAACCACAAAAATCAAGAATTGCTAGCAATATCCATCTACTAGAAGGCAGGGAGCTATGAGAAAATGAAATGAAAGAATTCCCTGGGAAACATGGCAGTATGTGCTCACATCATTTCTGGAACCATTCTTTGGACAAAAATTCATTTAACTTATTCTCAGCCATCATAGCTGTTTTCCTGAATCATAAAATCCCCATTATGAAATAAACTCTGACATCGACTTGATTAGTATAAGCATAAATCCGAACATTTGTGTGCTTGCTTTAAACTGCAGTTTTTCAGGCCACAATTAGAGATTCTATTATTTCCATGGCTACTGCAATAATTAGGGATTATTTCAATGTATTGCCAATTGTTGCTAGTATTTCCTTAATGCACGTAAATTTAAATTCCCATTCACACACATACATACACGCATTCATGCTCACATGCTCCTCCAGTCCTTTCTCTACCACCTCCAGGTACTTTCAGGTAGCTCTCTGAGTTTTAGTCTTTTCTATGTAACTGTTTATGTTCAAGTTCCAGGAAAATTTGCTCAGTCAAATAGAACAACCAGCTTCCTTCCTATCTTAAGAAAGAAGTGTATATTCAGCCAGAAATAACTAACTTCATGAGAATGATCTCCTAGCTTGCCTTGTTCCCTTTTGACAAGCTCTCCGAGCTAGCCAGTGAGGAACAACCAAGGACTAGACTGAAGCTGACCTTCGGTGAATGAAGGACAGCCAACAGCCTTTACATAGAGATAAAGGTGGGGTTCATCTTGGACATGTGGACTTGCTTTCCTTGCCACTTCTGCAGAGTGACCCCAACACGATTTCTAAGAGTAAATGGGTTGATGGCTTAGCAAATAATACAAATTAACATATTTATCTCACTTATTTGTATGCATCTCTGTGTAAGATTATGCTAGGCATTTCCTTAATTCTATACCTTTGAGTTTAGCAACTAATGAAGCTTTAGTTATTTAATCTAAAATTCTCCCTTTAAGAGACAAGAATGAAAATAGACCCATATCTATCACCATGCACAAAACTCAAGTACAAATGGATCAAAGACCTCAACATAAAGCCAGCCACACTGATCCTTATAGAAGAGAAAGTGGGAAGTACACTTAAACTCATTGGCACAGAAGACCACTTCCTAAATATAACCCCAGCAGCATAGACACTGAGAGAAACAATAAATGGAACCTCCTGAAACTGAAAAGCTTCTGTAAAGCAAAGGACATGGTCAACAAGACAAAACGACAGACTACAGAATGGGAAAAGATCTTCACTAACTCCACATCAGGCAGAGGTCTGATCTCCAAAATTTACAAAGAACTCAAGAAATTGTTCACCACAAGAACACATAATCCAATAAAAAATGGACTACACACCTAAACAGAGAACTCTCAACAGAGGAATCTAAAATGGCTGAAAGATGCTTAAGGAAATGTTCAACATCCTTAGTAATCAGAGAAACACAAATCAAAACATCTGTGAGATTCCATCTTACACCCAAACATACTTCCAATCCAGCTGTGAGTAACATTTCCGGGAAGTGAACTTGGTGATAAATCAAAAGCAGTATTCACATGTACCTGCTATATAGCTTAAGCATTTTTAAAATCCTATGTCTTTCCATAAGTAGAAAATTTAATAAAAGAAAAAAGACCAAACATTAATGAGAATACTCTTTGTTTCCAGGATGACCTCTCTAGCTCCCCATCAAAAGTTCAGAAAAGAAATACCATCTCATCTATACTGTGGCCAGTTATTTAGCATACATTCTGCATAAACAGATAACTATATTGAAATTATATATATTGTAGGATTAGAGAACAATTCTCTATGTTGATAGAGGTTAAAGAGAACCCTTTAATTATTATTTAATGTAATTGTCTTTAAAAGCTAGCAAATACTTTTTAAATTTTTTTTAGAATTGTTTTAAGGTGAAGGCAGCTAAACAATTTCATTCCTTGTTAAATAATCTAATCTTTTATTGGAATTGTCAAGCAGAGTTCTTGTTTGTGGTCAGAAACAGTACAAAAGAGGACACAATTACCATGGAATGTATTATCCATGATGAAGACATCATGCAAGAGAATGCAGCCTGGCCTCTCACTGCAGTCACCCCCAAACCCAAGTCACTTCTCCAGAGTAGTCAGACAACCAGTGCAGACACCCTTTGAAGGACACTTAGGGTATCTGTGCTGTGAATGGTGAATGCACAGCCCCAGGAACCACATACTCGTGCTCCGGGAAGAGACGGCCCTAAGGTCAGAACTTAAAAGTTGAACTGGTGTGTCAGCAATTCTGTTGCATGTCCATTCTTCCAGAGCTTGTTCCTCTGTGACACGCCTTGGCTGTTCTACACACCAGCTGTCAGTCACATGGGGGGGTGGCCTGCTGTTTTCCATTAAGAGATGAAAAAGGCAGCAGCAGAATGTCCAGTAGAGAGAAGTCCGAGCAAACAGACTAAATATTCAATGAACTCCAAAAAACTGATTATCGGGACAAGAGCGCTAGAACCGCTAATGTGCACACAGGCTCAATTAACCCTAATTAGTTCAGAGTCAGGCTACAAAAGACTTAATTAGCAGTTATTAGGTGCTTTTCAGAAAAAGAACATAAATAATGATTGGTAGCAAGCTGTGTTTAAGAATCTCCTGACTTAATGACATCAAATTTTTAAAAAGGTGAAATTAATGTTGTTTCATTGAGGATTAAACATAAAACAATAATGCAGGTCTTGACTAAAATTTCATTTATTTGGTATAGAGTGTTGATTTATTATTTTTTCCTAGGTAAGGGAGGCACTTCAGGGGAAGAATTTGAATTTATTTCTAGTGGCATGAGCATCAGCATCTATTGCCAGTGGAAGACTATCCGCTGTTGGATGGTGAGTAGTCAGCAGTGCTCAGAGCAGAAAATTAAGCTTTCATAAGCACTTAGTCCTCCTTGGGAGGGTTCTATAGAGTGGATGCTTGTGCAAAGCTGCCCAAGTCTTTCCTTCTTCCTTCTCCTATTTAGACACCAACACTATTTCTCACAGGAGACAAAGCCTAAAGATTGCCTTCTAATATTTTGATAAAACACAATAACCAGATTAAGATCTCAAAAACACAGAGGTAAAAATCAAGATTTTGTATATGCTCCCTCTTCATATCTCTATATCCTCACCTCTTCCTAGCAAGTTCTTGGACCAAGCATAGACCTAAGAGGAATAGAGTATTAGGATACCTTTAGTGTGATAACTCAACCATAAGATGCTATAGCACTTGCCTAACATGAACAAGGCCCTGGACTCAATCCTTCACACAACAAAAAGAAACAAAACAACACAAAGAGCCTCAAATACTGTAATATTTGTATACTATTCATCTTAAGTTTTTAAATCTCTTACACCAAGCACACAGGATTGACACAGATGAGACAAGACAGGGACTTGATTTAGAACACCATGGCATTCTGTGTTTATGTAAAGCAATTCATTACCTTTATTTTACAGGATATCAACGTTACCACTTGGGAAACTACTAAGCCTTGCCATAGGAGTTCATAGAAGAGTACTCTGTGCAAGTTTATCTAAATAAGGAGAGCTCTAGTTTGAGCAATGTAATTAAGCAACCATTAATTTCAAGTAACTACCTTTCTCTTTAAAACTGCAATTGTGAGGACGGTTTAGAGAGAATGGAGTTGGATTATTTTGTATTGTTGTAAAACAAACAACTATCTTCTTCAAATAATACCCTTATTAGTTCACAGCAAAGGGTTAGAAGGACAGTTTGACTTGATTAGAGTCTTAAAGGCCAATAATAAAGTATTATCTAGGTGGATTCTCCCAGAGGCTATATAGAGAAATCCCTTTCCAAGACAACTCCTGCTGTTTCAGTATAATTCAGGAACGTATACAGGAGGCCTACTGTTTATTTTGAGTTAATCTTGATCGAGCCATATCACTGAGGGTGTTTATCAGCTGTGGGAGATCCATGGTAGAGTTTTTCTGTAAAGCAAAGGACACTGTCAATAAGACAAAATGGCAGCCTACAGAATGGGTAAAGAGCTTCCCCAATCCCACATCTGACAGAGGGCAGATTATTGTGTGATATTTGACTCTTTTTGCCTTTTGAGGACCTGCTACCCAACTCCCAAATAAATGACACAGAGACTTATTCTTAGTTATAATTGCCTGGCCTATTTCTTTCCAATTTTCTTAATTTAAATTATCCCAACTACCTTTTGCCTCTGGGCTTTTATCTTTCTCTCTTTCTGTATACCTTTCTTTACTTCTTTCTTCATGGTTTGCCCCTGATGTCCTCCTCTCCTTGTTCTCTTGCTCCTTGTTCTCCTCCTCTCAGATTTTGCCTTCTATTTATATTCTCTGCCTTTTAGCCCCACCTATCTTTGCTCCTGTCTCACTATTGGCCATTCATCTCTTTATTAGTAGCATCAGATGTTTTAGACAGGCAAAGAACCACAGCTTTACAGAGTTAAACAAAAGCAGCATAAATAAAAGGTACACACCTTAAAATATTATTCTCCAACAGCTGAACTCTAAAATATATAAAGAACTCAAGGAACTAGACATTGAAATACCAAGTAATCCAATTTAAAAATGGGGTACTGATGTAAACAGAGAATTCACAACATAAGAATTTCAAATGGTCGAGACACATTAAAGAAATTTTTAACATCCTTAGCCATCAGAGAAATGCAAATTAAAATAACTCTGAGATATTATCTTATACCTGTCAATATGGTTAAGAACAACAACACAAATGACAGCTTACATTGAAGAGGATGTGGGATAAGGGGAACACTCCTCTACTGCTTGTGGAAGTGTGAACTTCTACAGCCACTTTGGAAACTGATATGGTGCTGTCTCAGAAAATTGAGAATCAATCTAACTCAAGACCCACCTATACCAATCTCAGGCATATACCCAAAGGAAGCTCAATCATACCACAACAGTGCTTGCTCATATATGTTCATAGTAACATTATTTTTAATAGTCAGACCTGGAAACAACCTAGAACGGATAAATAAAATGTGGTACATTTATACAACAGAGTATTACTCAGCTATAAAAACAAACAAGCAAAAACAATGACACCATGAAATTATCAGGCAAATGGATGGAACTAAAAGAAGTCATTTTATTGAGATAACTCAGACCCAGAAAGACAAACATGGTATGTATTCACTTATAAGTGAATATTAGCTGTAAAGTAAGGACAATCGTGTGGGAGCCCACATGTGACTCAGTTTCCATCTAGAGTCATTTCTGACTTAAAGAAGTCATTTGAGTTCAAGCTTGCCTGCTCTAATTTTTCCTATAGCCTTGAGGGCTATGAGAGACTTTCAATTTAGCCCATGAGAAAAGAACACTGTATCTAGTAGACAGTATACTGCTGACAACAAACCTCAGGAACATCAAGATAGAAAGTAAGGCTGCTTCTAAGCAGCAAGCATATGTTGGAGAGGAGGCTGCTCATTAAAGGAGAGGAATGGTCTTGTGGTTAGATACTGACTGATTGTCTGTGCTGTGCTTTGTTCTGTTTTTGTATATAAGCAAGTTCTGAAATAAACTCTGGGCTGTTTGGCTGCTTAAGCATGACCAGATAGACCTCCTGATTCTATCCTGTCTTCTGTTTCTTCTGACTTTTCTTTGGCCTCAAGGATCCCCTATCCAGGAACCCTAGATGACCTTGTAGGAGTGAACTCCTACAATCATGCTATAATCCACAGCCCCAGAGTGGCTGGATAACAAGGAAGACCCAAAAAGGGACTCATGAATTTCCCTGGGAAGGGGAAATAGAAGAGATCTCCCGAGTAAGCCAAGTGGGGGGGGGGCAGGAAAATGGGAACATTAAGGATCAATTTGGGTGGGCTGGGGCTAGGACAGAGTGGGAGAATAATAAAAGAGATGTTTTGATAGGGTAGGCCTTTTGGGGTCAGGGAGAAACCTGGTGCCAGGGAAGCTCCCAGAAATCCACAAGGATGACCCTAGCTATGACTCCTAGCAATAGTGGAGAGGGTGCCTGAATTGGCCATCTCCTGTAATCAGATTGGTGATTACCCTAATTGCCTCAGAGAACCTTCAACCAGTAACTGATAGAAACAAATGCAGAGCTCCACAGCCAAACACTGGGCCAAGCTCCAGGAATCCTATTGAAGAGAGGGAGGAGGGTGTGCATAAGTCACGAGGCTCAAGGTCGTTACAGGAAATACACAGAAACAACTAACCTGGGCTCACAGGAGCTCATAGACTCTGGACTGACAGCTAAGGAGCCTGAATGCGACTGTCCTAGGCCTTC
This sequence comes from Ondatra zibethicus, assembly GCA_004026605.1. NCBI lineage: Eukaryota > Metazoa > Chordata > Mammalia > Rodentia > Cricetidae > Ondatra > Ondatra zibethicus. The sequence goes on from PVIU01002916.1 coordinate 30,633, forward strand.
TACCTATGTGTGACAATTGTGTAGCTTGGTCTATATGGGCTTCTATATGATCCCAGAGGCTGTCTAAAGTCCTTCTTGCTCGCCACCACCCTTTTCAGTGCAGGAATGGAAGAACCCCAAGTCTTTGCTCTTCTTTGAACACTCTCTGACTTCTGTTCCCATACAGACAAAACTCACCACTTAAAAAAAAAAAGCTCATGTGATTACCCCAGTTCCACTCGCATAATCTCCCATTTATAATCACACAAACTCAACTGATGGGTGACCCTAATTACCTCTCAAAGAACTTCTTTGTCATATAAAATCACACAGTCTCAGGCACGCACTCTCACTACGTTTGAGGTTTTTGAGATTAAGACTCTTCTTGCTCTTGTCTCCATACCTAGAACCCTGTATAGGGTGAGGGTAGGGTGGCCACTGGGTGAGGACAGAGGGACCCCAGCAGGGTCGAAATGTCAGAGTTCTAGAGATTTGGTGGCTGAAGGACATGTACAGCCTGGGGCTATATAGCTTGAGTCTGGAAACACAACTAGAAGGAGTGAGGGAATGAAGAGAGGATAGAAACACACTTAACACATACAAAAATGCTGTGGCCACATAGGTCGTGTGTACCCTGATAAAGAGATATGCAGCAACCTGGAACCTCAGTAGATTCATTAGGTACAACCCAAGGGGAGGGGCTAGGCTAGGCTTGGTAGCAGGTCTCTGTAGGTGAGCAGTCTCAGGCCATAAACATCTAGGGGGAGGATGCAGTTGCTAGTTTTTGCACACACCAGTCAATTACCTAAACTGTCCACATTCACACTCAGGACAGAGGAAGGCTTTCCCATCCCTCTGAGCTTGACCCAAGAGGCGAGACTTTTGTCAATTTCCCATGTGTCTGAAGCTTTGATCTCTGACATGGACACAGCCATGACCATGCCAAATGATAGACATTCATTGTGTACTTCACTAGCAATCTGCAGCCTAGGGGACAGCAAGCATCAGTAGGGAAGAAGAGTGCATAAATTAATGCTCAAAACTTTAGGACACATCCTTTGGTCTTTCAGGTTTCACTGGTAAAACAGCCAGGTTATCTCATGAAATCTACCTTTGGAAATAAGCACCATTGAAGTGTCTGATTTTTTTTTTTATCAGTAGCAGAAGCAATATTTTGTAGACACGAGACACTTTCTGTAATGCTTAGTTTCATCAAAACATGATTCCACCTTCATTTTAAAAATAGTTACCTATAAATCAGTGTGGCAGTTTCTCAGAAAATTGGGAGTCAATGTACCTCAGGATCCAGCAATACCACTCTTGGGAATATACCCAAGAGATGCCCAATCATACTACAAAAGCATTTGTTCAACTATGTTCATAGCAGTATTATTTGTAGTAGTCAGAACCTGGAAACAACCTAGATGCCCCTCAACTGAAGAATGAATAAAGAAAGTGTGGCACATCTACACATTAGAGTACTACTCAATGGTAAAAAACAATGACACCTTGAATTTTGCATGCAAATGGATGGAAGTAGAAAACACTATCCTGAGTGAGAAAACCCAGACCCAAAAATATGAATATTGTATGTAGTCACTCATTAGTGGATTCTAGCCATAAACAAAGGACATTGAGCCTATAGTTCGTGATCCTAGAGAAACTAAGTAATAAGGTGAACCCAAAGAAAAGCATATATAGATCCTCCTGGAAACTGGAAGCAGACAAGATTGTCAGGCAAAAGTTGGGAGCATGGGGGTGGGGGTGGGGGAAGGGAAGAAGGGGAGAGAGAGGGGAGAAGGGAAAGGTTGGGAAGAGCTTGGGAGAGTGGGATGGTTGAGATGGAGGAAGGACAGATATGGGAGCCGGAAGGAAATATCTTAATTGAGGGAGCCATTTTGGGGTTGACAAGAGGCCTAGCTCTGGAGGGGTTCCCAGGAGTCCATGGGGATGACCCCAGCTAGGACCGTGGGCCGTGGAGGAGAGAGTACCTGAACTGGCCTTGTCCCATAGTCAGACTGATGACTATCTTGAATATCACCATAGAACCTTCATCTGGCGACAGATGGAGATAGAGACAGAGACCCACATAGGAGCACTGGACTGATCTCCCAAGGTCCAGTTGAAGAGCAGAAGGAGGGAGAATATGAGCAAGGAAGTCAGGACCACGAGGGGTTGGTCCACCCACTGAGACAGTGTGCCTGAGCTAATGGGAGCTCACCAACTCCAGCTGGACTGGTACTGAACGAGCATGGTATCAAACTGGACCTTCCGAATGTGGCTGACAATTGGGGCAGACTGAGAAGCCAACGATAATGGCACTAGGATTTGTCTCTACTGCATGTACTGGCTTTTTAGGATCCTATTCTCTTTGGATGCACACCTTCCTAAGCCTGGATGTAGTGGGGAGGGACTTGGACTTCCCACAAGGCAGGGTACCTTGCCGTATCTTAGGACTGGAGGGGCGTGGGGGGGAGGGTGTGTGGGGGAGTGGGTGGGATGTGGGAGGAGGGGAGGAAGTGGAAATTTTGATTGGTATTATTTATAAAGTAATAAAAAAGAAATTAAAAAAAGAACTGAGTGAGGCTCCTCACATTCAGTGCTAGCTGCTACTGTTCCTTAGGGACAGGTCAGTCAGAACTCCAAACCATTAGTTCAAAGGTATCTCTTCTTTCTGTGCAAGTCACACTGATATTTTACAAGGCGCTTATTAAACTCTTCAATTTTTGACCTTTTATGTCATTCTGGGTGTTTTCCTAATTCCCAAACTCAAACCTTGGTTCATTCCACCAGCATTGAAATTAATTAAAAATAAACCAACATGAACTTAGGTTCACTTTATATTTCTTTTAGCACACAATTCAATTCAAATTAAAATTTATTAAAGAATAAGTTGTGAAAATTGCACAGTTTTTCCTCTTTTTCTTTTTTTTGCTGTTATAGATGGAACAAATGCAATCCCAAAGAAACTAATAAAGTGAATTGTTCGCACAATTACATATTATTTTCCTGTTATGTACAATTCTCTCTGGGAGCCTGATATTGAGTGATTGACTGATCTGTGAAGTAGATTCCCGTCTGTTTTTGAGCTTTGAGTATTCAACCATCTCTACATTTTTGACAAGGCTGTTGAATGAGCCGAGCGATTGAATCATAAAACCACTCAAAAGACCCAACATATGCTCTGTTTGGTGTGAGAAAAAATTTTTTTCATGCACAAAAAAAAAAGAAAGAAAAATAAAGACACAACAAAATTCACGGAGGTACATGTTGGAGAGAAGAGAAACATCCATGCAATATAAATGTAAATTGGTGAGTCAAACTGTAAAGATGATTACAGCCATTTGGGTATAATTGAGTCCAGTAGGGTAAATTACGAAGCTTAGACTTGAACTGCCAAGCATCTGTGAGCTTCTCCAGTTGTCCTTACAGTTTATAGAGTGCTTCTAGGGTGTGGTTCGGTGCTGATCCAGACCCGTCCTGCTTCTTGGTTGTGGGCAGATGCTTAAATAAATCTTCTCACCCTTTCAGGTTCATGTCTGTATCTTAAAACATGAAATGCTGTTATGTTTGAGACTGCCAAACAAACCAAACGGGTCCTGATGTTAATTCTTGTGAGATGCTTCTATGGGGAAAGGATCATGTGACAATTAGTAACATCTTACCAGCTATATCTTCCATGAGAAATGGCCAAATCTCATGAGGCAAGTGGATTCCCATGTGTGACGTGGCAAGTGTAGCCATCTTTGTAGTGTTTGTCCAAACAGGGTGCCAAATAATATTTGAAGTCAAATAGTTTTCTTGTGAGATGATGACAAGAAACAACCAGTGATTATGCAGAGGAGGAATAGAAAGGAAAGCATTGAAGGGAATCTAAGACATGAATTAGCATGGGGATGCATGGAGCAAAGGAAGTATGAGATTCTTGGTTGGCAAGCACCAGCATTCAAGGGCTCTCATTATAGATGCCTATTTTGGGTCCTAGTCAGGAATGACTGAAAGAGAAACCCTACACAATTTTGAGGCACACTCAAATTGGAAGACTGCTGAATTAGGGGGATACTGGAAGTCTAGGCAAAACACTTGCTTCAGAGCTTTGTCACTGAAGGAAAAATGGGAACTTAAATAAGTAGACATCAGCTCCCACCAGTTATTATTAGGAGTTGTTGGATAGAAGTACTAGTTTAAGTACTTAAGAGTTATTGATCCTGGGCAATAGAAATCCAGTTTTATTCTGGCACACAGTGGGCCATCCACAGCCTCTACAACACTGTCTTGAAGATAAAGAATTCACTAGAAGCCAATGTGATATATAGTCTCAACACATTATATATTAACATTCAGGGTTAATACAAAGATTAAGAAGTGTTGAACCTGGGCAATGGCTCAGTTGGTAAAGTGTTAGCTACAGAGTAATACAGACTTGAATTTGGATCCCCAGTACTTATACAATAGTTAGGTATTGTGGCATATAGCAATAAACCCAGTACTTAGGAACTAGGGACAATAGCATTCCTGGAGCTCACTGGCCAACCAGCCTCGGTGAGTTGATTAGATCCAGATTAAGCAAGACTCTGTTTAAAGAAATAGAGCAACTGAAGAATACACTCTTTGTGGACTTTTGCCTTCCACAAGTACATACACACACGTGCGAGGTCACTCCTGCCCTCAGATACAACAGTTTCTAGAGGGAGGGCACAATCATGGAAATAGAATCAAGTGAAGGAAGATGACAAAATGATAGAGGTTTGGGGAGAAAGGTCATGTGTGGACTGAAGACATAGAAGGGCATTTGTGAATCAGTAGTGTCTAGGAAGGGAACTGGTTATCCTGCTGGGTTGGATGAATTGTGGAGAAGCTGGGCTGTTCTGTTCACATCCTCTTATCACTGTATATCTTTTTTTTGAATTGAAAACATTTTTTTCGTGCAATATATTCTGATTTTTGCTTCCCTTATCTTTTCCCATACCTTCTGCACCCATTTAACACCATGCCTTCTTTCTCCTTAGAAAATAATCTGGTAAACAAAAATCAAAATAAAATTAAACAAACAAACAGCAAAAAACAAATAAAAAGCACAAAAGAAATACACACACACACACAGAGAGAGAGAGAGAGAGAACCATAAAAACACAAAATCAGAAACCATAATATATAATCAAAAGACAAGGGCCTTGCTCTATGAAAACCTGCTGAGTGCAGTTATAGAATTCAGAAGCAGAAGAGTTAAAGCAGCAAAGGCAGACTTTATTTTAACACATACTGCACTGGAAAAACCATTCAGGTCAGAGTATTTGTTGCTCTTCCACAGATGCCCAGTTTGGTTCTCACCATCCAGTTAGGCAGCTGCCAACTCTCTGTTAACTCTGGCACTAGGAGATCTACTGTCTTCTGATGGTTTCTGTGAGCACTCGCACACATGGCAAACAGACACACACACACACACACACACACACAGAGAGAGAGAGAGAGAGAGAGAGAGAGAGAGAGAGAGACACACACACACAAACAAATAGTAAGATCCCAGAGGACCATGTAATCTGCTAGTGATACTGTAACTCCTAGAAATGACAGGAAGTTATAACACGGTGCTACCATAATAATACAGCTGCCTAATCAACATTCAAGCAGTAATATCAACAGACATGCTCACATAGAAGGGGACGAGCTCATAGGGACCCACTCTGAAGAACTATAGGCTGAGAGACAGAGAATTTGTCTGTCCCATGGATGGACTCCAACTGGTGATTCAGCCCTGAAATCATGTACATACAAGTTATACTAAACAGACTCAGTATGCTGAGTTCATACAGTTTATGTACACATACATGCACACACACACAGAGAGAGAGAGAGAGAGAGAGAGAGAGAGAGAGAGAGAGAAAATTAATTCTTATTTTAGTTAAAACATAATTACATCATTTCTCCCTTCCAATCCCTTCCCTATTATCTGCTTTTCCATCTCTCACATGGCTCCCTGCATAATGCCTCTCAAATTCCTGACCTCTTTATTATTACCATATATATGGTAATATATAAATATATATTTATATATACGTACATATGGGGTTGGAGGGAGAAAACAGAAGGGGAAATGATGTAGTTATGTTTTAACTAAAATTAAAAAGAATTAATACAATAGGAGAATTTAGACTAGTGTGAAACTGGGACGAGTTCCAAATACAAACAGAGTAGGTGGGGTTTGAACCTATGAGCATTACTTTTTAAAGATGAACAATTGATTTGGGCTCATGCTGCCAGAAAATTTCAGCCCATCAGGTCGGATGGTTTTAGGAGTGTGTGATAGAGTATATTTGCACTGTGTTGGATTGGGAATTAGGAAACAGGCAGTAACCTGGAGCCAGGTTATCACCTTTAAAAGTCTGTTATCCAAGCCCTATCTCCTAGAGCAGTGCTTCTCAACCATCCTAATGCTGTGACCTTTTGATATAGTTCCTCATGTTGCGGTGACCCCCAATCACAGCATTATTGTCATTGCTACTTCATAACTGTAATTTTGCTACTCTTAAGAATTATGATCACCCAGGCTCCATTTAAACCCCCCAAGGAATATGAGGAGAGCTATGCTTTAATAGTGAAGAAAGCTAAAACCTGTTACTTCCCTGTCTTTGAAAAGATTTAAAAAGACCACGGGGAGGATTTTCTTGTTGGCAACCAGTTCAGCTGGGCAGACATACAGCTGTTAGAAGCCATTTTGATGGTGCAGGAACTCAGCGCTCCCGTTCTGTCTGACTTCCCTCTGCTGCAGACATTTAAGACAAGAATCAGCAACCTGGGAGTCAGAGAAAGCCACCTCCACATGGCCACTATGTTGAGGTGGTCAGGAACCTTCTGAAGTTCGAGTGGAAGCAGGCCTTAAGGTGGCCACAGCGAGTATCCAACTGAAGCGTCACCATAGGCCAGCTACAGAGCATTCCAAAGCAAGGTATAGATCCCAGGAGGCTTCGAGAAACAAAACCACTCTACTATCAGCGACACATGCCAGTTAAATATGGTGAAAAGGTTAAAAAAAAAAAAGAATTGTGTCTGTGTTTTCCGATGGTCTTAGGTGACCCCTGTGGAAGTGTTGTTCGACTCCCAAAGGGGTTAAGACCCCAGTTTGAGCATCACTATACTATAGTTTCTACCACTCCAAATATCACCAGCATCTGGTTAATAGGCCTTCAAGGAATGAGCCCGTGGGAGACATTTCAACCTATAACATCCAGTAAGGGAGTCATTGTTGTTAGCGGAGGTACTGGTAGCTGGAAACTCACTAGACACAAGCATCATTCTGGCTCAATTGACTTGGGAGTCTTACTGAAGATGGGACATGGTGGTACTCATCATCTGGGAACTAATAGTGATGAAAAGGGGACCACAGTAATGTAAAAAAGTAGACATTTCCTAATCTGACCTAGCAAGATTCTTGCTAAAACTGAACTCTACAAAGAAGTTCACAAATGGACCTCTTTGGGAATAGGGCTCAGAGCCTGATTAAGGTTTAGATAAGTGAAATAATCTTTGCCAATTGTTATCCACAGGTGGAGTGGTGGTTAGAAGCTTAGGTGCTTCTGTTAAGACTTAGAGTGAGTTTTAAGCATGCTATTTAATCTTCCTAGCTTAGTTTTCTCATCTTTATAATGTTGATCATTCATATTATCTACCTTATAAGATTATTATGTCGATGAAATGATGTATATCAGGAGCTCAGTGAAAACTCATTATAATCCTATAGGAGACATGATCCAATTTCTTGTCTATCTGAGGAGTTATTTTTACTTTGTTTTTAGGTACATTTGTTTGCTTGCTTAGGTTTTCTCTAATTACCTCCCAGACTACATCTCTGCCTCTGAACTCTGTCTGTTATTCCTTGCCCACTTTTTAAGAGAAGAACTAGAATTTCTGATTATCTATTTTCTTTTCTTCTTTTTATTTATTTCTTTAAATTTATTTATTAGTTTTATATCAGGGCTGCAGTTTCCCCTCCCTCGTCTCTGCCCAGTTCATACTCCCACCCCACCCTCTGTTCCCAGCTCCCAATCCACTCCTCCTCCTTTCCTGTTTAGGAAAGGGCAGGTCTGCCATGAATATCAACAAACATGGCATATCAAGTTACAGTCAAACTAAGCACTGTGCCCCCATGTATTAAGGCTGGTCAAGGGAACCCAGTATGAGAAGGGTCCCAAAGCCAGTTAAAAGAGTTAGAGACAGCTCCTGTTAGCACTATTAGGAATCCCACAAGAGAACCAAAGCCACAAACTATAACATATATGCAAAGCACCTCTTTTCTTTCATGTATATGGTACATAAAATTTAGTAACTAAATATTTTAAATTATCTACAGATTCAGAAAGAAATTTTACCCTTTTAGAGTTAAACCTTTCCTGGGGTTGATATTGAAACAGAATTAGGTCTGTGTTAGCCAGACTTTGCAGGATGTCCTGATAAGGTTTCCACACTCAAAACGCAATTAAAATCAGGAATGTTTAAGTTATAGAATGTTCTTTAATGTGATTAGAACTGTAACAGTGAAACATTTGGCTGTTTCAGAGCTGAAGATCAAGCTGTGCCTAACTGTACTGTGACTAACAGTAACTAGCTACCAGCCACAGAGAAACTGCAGCACACCTCTCGAATCTCTGTAAGTGACGCACATGCCACTGAGAGAATACTTTTTTCTACAGTGTCTTGGTGCTACTGTGGCGCATGGGGGTATTTTGAAGGTGTGATCTCTCTGCTCTGATTTTCACGGTGCCTTTGCTTTACTCATTGTATTGCATTCAGTACCCTATTTTATTTTTTTGGCTTAGTTTACCTATCCATGCCAGATTAACACTCTTCCATAGTTTGTAGAACCTTAGCAAAGTGAGATGGTCCATGGAAAAAGTTCTTTATATTCAAAAGAATTTTAGAAACTTAGGCTCTGCCCTGCTCTTGGTAAAGACACATTAGCTTCCAGCAGATGTTGAGAATCCCTACTGGGAAGAAACCAGTGTTTCCAATTCTGTTGCACCATGGTTACTTCATAGCAAACAGGTTTCCACGGACTGCACTTCTTAGAGAGCCATTGCTTGGGATCTAATTATAGTTCACAAGCTGCCAGTCAAGAACTTTTTTCCTAGCAAAATGATCTTGCCAAAAATGAAGTCAAAGAAGTCAAATTTCTCATAAGCAGAAATGTAGAAATTTTCTTGCGAGGATATCTGCTCTATAAGAAATTCTTTTAGATTTAAAGAAAATAAAACCAGGTGTGGCTTCACATAGACAGAAAGAGCTGAGAAATGATAAATATGCAGTAAGTGTGAAATTGTCTCTATTTTATCCCTTTCATTCCCTCCTTTGTTTCCTCCCTCTGTAGTAGGAACCCGCTTGTTCATTCCGGGCTGCTTAGCCCTGAAATAATCACTCAGAAACTATATTATCTACAATACTGTTTGAAAAATAGCTTGTGTCTTTTTTAGCTAGCTCATATCTTAAATTAACCCATTTTTATTAATCTGTGTATTGCCACATGGCTATGGCTCACCGGCAAGGTTCTGTCCGGTATCTGTCTCCAGTGGGGCTACCTGGTGTCTCTTGACTCTGCCTTCTTTCTCCCAGCACTCAGTTTAGTTTTCCACACCTAGTTCTACTCTGCCCTATCATAGGCCAAAGCAGTTTCTTTATTAATTAACCAATAGAAGCAACACCTAGACAGAAGGACCTCCCACACCATCCCTCCCTTCCTTCTTACCCCTTTTCTATATATATAGAACTGATCTCTTAAAATACAGGACTATTTAAAGCAATGGTTACACCACCATGTTCATAGCAAACATAAATAAAAGTCTGTGCCAATACAAAACCGTATGATACTATTACTCAAAAGGCCCCTTCTTTTGTATTACTGAAGCTGTATTTTCTAGGATTAGGTCAGTTTTACCCTGAAATGTAATTAAGTTCATAATGCATGCCATAACTCCTACTGAAAACTAATCTAAAAGTTGACTTGAATAATAGTGATAACTGCAGCAGAGTACTTAAAATGGGTGACGAAAAATATCGATTTGGGGGAAAGGCTAAGAAGGCAGGAAGAGCAGAAGAGCAAAGGGTAATGAGAGAAACAAGTGTGAGGACAGATGGATGGTTAGCCACATTAAAGGTTACATCAAGTGTGAGCATGTGACAAGCGCAGCCCAAAGTCCTGACAATCATGGAGTTTTTGTTTTATGTTTGAGTTGTGTTTATTTGTTGTTTCTTTGAGACAGAGTCTACATATCTAGGCTAAGATGGCTTTGAACTCACAATTTTCCCTGTCTCTGCCTCTCAAGTGCTGCGATTTCAAGTGTATACTTCCAAGCAGGATTTTTGTTGTTTATTGCAGTGCTGGGATTGAACTCAGGGATGCTTCCATTCTAGGCTATGCTGTGAGCTATGTCTCCAATACCAGAACAGAGTTTTCATAGAAAGACTGAATTATATGCTGTGTATAACATAACAGTAATGGTTTAGATTCAGACAGGCAGATTAAAAATTAAATAATGAGGAAACAGAAAGTAACCGCATAGTAGCTAGAAGAGAACTGAGGTGTTTACAGTAAATGGTAACAGAATAGTTCTATTTACAAATCCGTGTTTACTTGTGCGCTGTCATGATGACTAATGTTACATTTTAAGTAATACTGTATTTAAGAGATCTATAAAACAAGATGCCTCTGACCTGTCAGCCCTGCTTGTCCAAAGACAGATAACTTCTTGGAATGATAAGGATTGTTCGTGTAATACAGCAAGCCAAGAATATCCACTTCTCTAAACAAGCTTGGTTGCTTCAATTGCATAAGAAGTGTGCTTGACCACTGGTAGGCAGTATATAGACAGGAAGTACATTAGAATGTGTGACTACATCTTATTGCACAAAGGCAAGTAGTACATAGCTTTGTGAATTTTGCCTTTGTGAGCCCCTGACTAATGTAATTCAGGTACATACTCTGAGTATAAATTTCACATATCAACCTGGCCAGTATCCATAGTCCTGGCAGTAATTAATAAAGCCTCTTATTTGTTAAAAAATATATTAATTGTCAGACCGATGAATCCCTGAGGGACCCCAGATATATAACACAATAGATCATATCTCTGATCCAAGATCCCAGGAGACAGAGGAAGGAGGACCTTAAATTTCAAAGTACTCTTGGTTATGAGTGAGATTCTTTAATGAAAGGAGGGTGGAGAAGATAGTTTCATTTATAAAATATTTGACCTTCATACAAGTATTTAAACATTTTATTAGAAAATCTAGATTGCCTCTTAACATACAACAAAAGATTTAGGTTTTTTTTTTTTTTTAGAGATTATAGAAGTAAAAGTATTGGAAGTGTTCTCTTTCACAGATGTGCTTTCATTCTGTAGAGAAAACAAAATAAAACAAACTCAAGTCCCATGTGATTCTTATTTATTCAAATTCACAGTTGGAAGAAATGTAACTAACTAGTAAAAGTATGCTATATTTTCTTATCTGTATTTTTGGTTTATTTAAAAGAAGGATTTCAAGGTAATGAAGCTCTTGAATTTTGGAGCCATGTTTAAAAATCCTGGCTTCAATCTTAACTGCAAAGTTTTGAAAAGTTGTCATAATTTCTTTGTGGCTCAGTGATGTATCTGAAGACTTCTGTGATATAACATGTAGAAAGCTTGCAAAAACACTTGGCATGTCGGACATTTTCCATAAGTGAGAGTTATCACTATCGAAGGCATTGTACTGCGCATAAATCGTCATCACATCTGCCAGCATGTTTCCACGTTGTGGGCACAGACTTCAGAGCTCCTGAGTCAGATGTTGAGTGTGCATCTGGACACCAAGCCATTTCAGCAGTCAGCATCGGGAACTGAGGTGCAAAGAAGTCGAACCGAAAGGAAAGCCTTGTTAACAAGATAATACATGCTGAAGTCAGCAGCTTTGCCTGTGACTGCTGATGAAGGAGAGAGGGTATGAAATGTGAGATGTGGGACATGCAGAGCAAATCCAGTGTGAGGCACATAATTTATTGCTTGCTGGAATACCAGAAATGGAATACTGGGGCAGCATGCTGGACAGATGGCAGCCCATTGACCCATGAAGTTCTCTTTACAAAGAATAACCTTTGTTTTAGGTTTCTGCAGCCTTGAGTTCCACATACCCAGCTCAGAATCCATCCCCAGATAAGCAACATCTTTTGCTGGTGTGACTTTGCTCCATTTTTCTGGAACATCCTCTTCTGCCCCCTCCCTACCATTAACAACCAGGTGGATTGAATAATTCATTGAAACTATGCCCTGCACTCTTGCTGCACATCTTGGGTGGAGTCAAACCATGGCAGCGTCCAGTGTGAAAGTGTCTTCTCCATTTTGTGCCTTGACTGTCTTCATACATGCTCTTTACCCTGCCTGAGGAGCTTATCCATTCCTGCTGAAAGGCCTTCAGACGTGGAGCTGGGACTGCAAAGGGAGGTTGTCTGCCTTCCCCTTGTCTAGAGAGATCTGATAACACACTTTGTGTGGCGTACAGATGAACTCAGGGACACTTAGTAAATAATGAGTATAAGGTGGAAAATTCAAAATTAATTGGAAGATCAATAGTGCTGTTGGCCCTGATAAAGATGAGTATGGCGGTGGTCTTCTTAAGCTTGCAAGGATGCAATTATGTAGACATTAATTAGCATCAACGAGGGGAGGTTACAGAGAGATTTCCCACAATCTGATCGCTGTTATCACTTCCATGGAGACACCAGGGTAGATTTTGTAGTTTAATAATGGTCCCCCAGAGCCAAGTAACCAATAGGGGGCTCACCCATGTAGAGAAATGGATTGCAGGGAACTGGCTCCCATGCTTATGGGGACCTGCAGGCTGAGACAGCAAAGTTGATTCAACAGTGGGATTCTTGCACTAAGGCCGTTCATTTGGCTGACTAAGGAAGGGGTTTTATGTTTCTGTTCTTATCCAAGGGGAGGAATAAAATTGATATCCTAGTGTGAAGACCATAAGGAAGGAGGTTTCTCTTACTGAGGTAGCAGTCACCTGTTTTGTTCTGTCAGAGCTGTCAGGGCATAAGTGCAGGTGCAGTGATGTTTGAGAGGGCAGTATACTTAAACTATTAATTTAAATGTTAATCTATTTTTTTCAAAGACACCCTCTAAGAAATACTTAAGGGTAATATTTGATCAAAACTATACACATTCCCTGACCCAGTCTTGTTAACAGATGAAATCAGCCAGTAGAATTAACAATTTTTTTCTACCTAGAGGTTGGTTGATCTCAGTCCAGAAGTAAATGACATAATCAGGAATTTTAGTGGAACTAACTAATAATAGCAAGTGCCTCCAAACAAGGGTAACCAGCACCCAGTCACATCTCATCTTTGAAATTATTTAAATACTTCATGCCAAAGGCTTCCAAGTGAGGTCCCACTGTGCTCAGAAGTCCCTGTGTTCTCCCGAGAACATAGCACCCAAGTTGTCACACCACTGCTGGTCAAGATTAGTGATAACACATTGCATCTGACAATAACTCTTGGAACATCCATGAACCAACAGCATCACCAACAACCAGAATTCCTGAATTCAAATTCATATACCCTTTATTGATTGTCTTTCCTAGTGTTTCTTCTTATGGGCCAGTCCCAGAAACTGAGAAGAGAATGAAACATGAACATTTAAAGTGTACTTTTAATTAAAGGACGTTCATAATCCAAGGCACTGTGAAACTTCTAGCACCGATGGTGCCTTGGTTCCCCTTTAATCTTCATTCCTCCTGCTCTCGTCAGCTGTGCATGCAGATGCCGAAATCTTGTTTGTTTATCATGGGGCCAGGAAGATTTATGGTTGGGTGCATACTGGGCTGCCTCCCCTGCTCTCTTGGCACAGCTCCTGAGCCACGCAGCACGGGGGACACTTAAACATGCTTAATGGGGAAGTCAGTCCCACATGTTCCCCGTAGTTTTCATCTGGTTATTTTTCAGCTTCTGCTTTGCTTGAAGTTAAGGTAATTACAAAGTTATTATTTGTCATTTCCATTATCTTTGGGGTCAGAAAGGCATCTGTTGAAAGTTAGCATCATCTGTCACTTTTGCCAGCTGGTGGTCAGTACCTGCAGGGACTTGAAAAATGAGCGAAGAGTCCATGGTCCACTCGGGCTGTCATTGTGCCCATGAATGACAGAGAGAGGAGGGGGGGAGAGGGAGAGAGGAATAAAGGAGAGAGAGAGAAAGAGGGAGTTCTGAAGTAAGAACTTGCACACTGAAGACCTCGGTGTCTCCTTGCTGCATGGTTAACTGTGATCTGTAAAGAACACGGGATGCCACTGTCCACGCTAGACTCAGACTTTTGAGACCACTCATGTGGAGAAAAGTAATGGAGTCAAATGAACTGTTTGGCAGTTTCCTTCCTACTGGGTTATTTGTTTTCTTCCCTGACGTGCTGCACGGAGTTCTCTTTTCAGAGTGAAAATGAGAAAATGGTCTGGGTTTGAAATGCTGTTTCAGCCGATGAAGAGATGGAAGTGAGGCAAAGGATCAGTATTGGCTTTTTGCATTAGCAAATGCCTCTGAGTTTGTAAATCTAGTCTTACTCCCGCACCCTCAGCTATTATTCAGACTCTTCTTTTTAATTTTTTCCCATTGAAACCCAGCAGGAAATAATTTAGGCAGTGTTGTCTATGAGGTCTTTATCATAACAAATCAGGTCTGCATTGTAGCCATTAAGTAGCTATAGGCACTGTTTAAATAAATGCTCATGGCTATGCCCTAATAAAACTTTACCCGATCAGGTGCAAGCCATATTTGGGTCACAGAATAAAGTCTGCTGACATCTGCTTTCACTCATGTGTAACTTAAAGCTTGACTGTGAGCTAATCAGCAATTGAGACTAAGATACACTTAAAGAGCCAGAAGAACAAGACCCACTGTGTGGGTCCACTGATGTTAGGTATTGCTGAGCACCAAATTCTCTCTGAATGACCTATTTATTCCTTATACATTCTTAAATCTTTTATCTAGTCATACAGACCATACTTCCTTACTTTAAGATTTGGTTTATAGCCCCAATGACTATATCTACAACACAATTCCTAAACCTAAGTAAGACTCAGGTATTTTTGCAGAAAAGGGGCTGCAAAGATTGTCAGGGCCAGAGAACCAGAAAATCTATGGTGAGACTGTACCCAAAAATGACAGAGAAGCTTCACCCATGATACCTCAACAATGTGGCTACCTAAACAAGAGCCAAACAATAGCAACACCAGTAGACTTGCTAACACAATAATGGAGACTCTCAGGGAACACTACCCTTCAATAAAGAACTGTAGGCAACCAAGTGATTCAGAGGTGCGTGGATAACCTTCCCCAGCATGAGCCCCTTGACTGGCTATCAAATATCAATTAGTAGTCCTGAATCCATATACATACAAGTAACACCAAACAGACTGAGTAAGTTCTCTCTCTCTCTCTCTCTGTGTGTATGTGTGTGTGTGAAAATTAAAGAAAAGTAAGTCATAAATTTAGGGGGAAACAAGTGAGTGTATATATGGGAGTGGAGGGAGAAAAAGAAAAGAGAGAAATGAGGTAATTATATATTAACTTCAAAAAATAAAATAAAGATTATGATTCTCTAATCCCACTTTGCATTATATGCTCTAGGAAAATAAAATGTTGTTCTGTTTCATCTCTAGAAGAAAAGAATATGGGTAATGTTCAAAATTCTCTACCTTGAAGCACTCCATGTTCAACAAATGACCAGTGTCTAACATTAACCACAGATATGGCCGCTGTCAGGTCCCGTCACTTAAATAAGCACATGTGGGGTTATTAATAGCTTGCTCTCCTGGTAGACAAAAGGCAATTCACCTAATCCTCAAAGAGGGGAATGGAATCATTGCAGATCAGTGAATTTAGTCCAAATGTCAGATCAGAGAAAGATAATACGCCAAACCAAAGACCAGGGCTTAACCTTCTGTGTGTTGGGCATTCGCCAGGATTTAGAAAGTGGGGGACTGAACTTGAATCCCATTTCACAACAGCCTTTAACTTTTCTCAGAAGTTTATTTCAACCTGATGAATCTGTGGATCTCATTCTCTATTTTTTGTTCTGTCCTACAAACAGGTTCCTAAAATTCATATAAACAGGGACTCACTCCAGCTTAATAAAAAACATTATTTTACAGCAAAAGAAGTTGACTTTAACTTTATAGCTTTTAAGGCAAGAATGAAGAAAAGTGTTAATATCTGCTAAAACTCCAGCTAAAATTTCTCTACCTTTAAAATGTGCATAAAGCTTGACCCCTGGAGAAGTCAATCACAAGGTTCTTTCTCTTCATTTAATAACAGATAACAGAGGATCAAGAAGAACTATGGTTGGATGCAATGTTAGTTATATAAGTGCCAACCAGTACATGAAGACTAACTTCACCTTTCATTTTTTCTTAAGTATATGGTTGAAGGTTTATGTTGACCAGCTGGAACGATCCCTTCAATGTTCTAATGAACATCTGCCATGTTACAAACTCAAGCCATCTTTCTTAAGGCTGTAACAGGAAGGCAGCTTGTTTGTCTCGGCCACCTAGAACTGAAATAATCACACAGAAACTATATTAATTAAAAACTGCTTGGCCCATTAGCTCTAACTTCTTATTGGCTAACTCTTACATTAATTTAACCCATTTTTATTAATCTGTGTATTGCCACATGGCAGTGGCTTACCGGCTAAGTTTTGGCAGCGTATCTTACTCTGGCAGCAGATCCATGGTGTCTCAGACTCTGCCCTTCTTTCTCCCAGCATTCAGTTTTGTCTTCCCTGCCTACCTAAGTTCAGCCCTAGCCACAGGCCAAGGCAGTTTCTTTATTCATTAATGCTAATCACAGCACACAGAGAGGAATCCCACATCATAAGGTTGTGGATATTATAAAAGCAGTGTTCCATATCCATTTGAGGTAGGGATCCTACAAAGAAGATTAATGTATTCAACATATATAAATCAGGAAAAGGAAATGTGTACATTCTACGGACCTAAAATCCTTTAATAAGCTCCTTAAAGGTAATGCCTTGAGCAGAAATTAGTTTTATTTAGTACAAAGCAATAAAAAGGTCCACTCTTAAAGAGTCTTAGCTATACTCTGAGTATATTTCCTTAGACTGTTGCTGCCAGACAATTGTCTATATTCTGTCAATTATGTTTTAAATAAATGCTGATTGGCCAGTAGCCAGGCAGGAAGTATAGGCGGGACAACCAGACAGAAAGTAGAGGCAGGTCAATGAGAACAGGAGAATTCTGGGAAGCAGGAAGCTTCCTCCGCAGTCCTATCCCAACCACAGAAGAAGGAAGATGTGATTGCCCCGCTCAAAAAGGTAATGAGCCATGTGGCTAACATAGATAAGAATAATGGGTTAATAGAAGTTTTAAGAGTTAATAAGAAGCCTGAGCTAATGGACCAATCAGTTTATCATTAATATAGACTCTCTGTGTGATTTCTTTGGGGGCTAAATGGCTGTGGACCTGGTGGGAGGACAGAAACCAGGCAGTACAGAAAACCTCAGACAATACACTGTGATTCAGTATATGGCACTTAGAGATGGATATTGGTATCCACTATTTAAATTTAAGTAGAAAGGTGATTTTTCTAATGCTGTGTGAGAAGCTTTGCCCATATAAAAAATCAGGTGCTTGGTGTAACTGACTGATCACTACCAGAAAGATAATTTGCATAGCCATACCACACTGGTGTTGGTTATGACCTGACATAAAATTATCACCTTAAGAGCTTCAAATAATAAAAAGGGAAAAGCACACTGACATTTTGGGACTAAAGCAGTTCATATAACCTTCACTCTTATATCAAATTCAGTAAAATTAGAACAGTTGGAAAATCTGTGTTTAAGTATTTGAGTTTGAAATATATTCATTTTGGCAAAAGAAAAAAAGATGTGAGTGATCAAGTATGTCTTTATTACTGGGAAGCTGATGCTACCTGCAGGTAGGAATAACCAAGCAAATGTTACTTCAGAATGTCCCACTCCTTTGGTGACAAGATAACAAGAGCCTTCATGCAGGCACAGGATTGAGTTTTATTTACAACATTTATTATCTAAAGTTCAAGTATAGTGACAGGCATGCAGAAATAATTTAAAGATTTTTAGCCCCAAATTTCCATTGTTGCGTGACCACTATATAAATGCTTTAAACAATCACCATCAGAAAGCTCAAATATTCAGTATTATATTAATTAACTCTTATTTTATTAAGAATGGCTGTTTGCTCAATGCTTATTGTATATATGTCATTGTCCTGGAGGCTCTGAAGCTTTTGATAGTAGAAAGTAAAATAAATTTTAGGATACCAGTTTGCCAACAAGTATAAGGTTTACTCATGTTTCTATGACCTATAACAGCTAGAATAATCTTACAAATACTAGTTAATAAACACTATTTAGTATATATTATTCAAATGAATTAAATGCATTGTGAACTTGCCAGTTATAGGGAAAAAGAAGAAATGGACCTAAAGCATTAACACTAGAATGAGCTACTGAGTTATAATCAAGATATTGACCTATAAAATAAGGCTCTTATCTGCACAATAAGGTGGAAAGTATACTATATTATACTTCTGAGAGCTTTAAGTTTGCAATGATATTTTATGGACTTATTTATCAACAAACCATTCATTTATTAAAGATAGTAAGAATGTGCACTGCATGTCTCATCACCAAAGGAACATTGAACAGTACTCTTTATTATTTCACACATTCTTAATTGTAAGAGTCATTTTCTCCCTTAATCAGTGTATACCCAGGTATCCATGCTCTAGATCCATATGGCTTTAAATACATATTTTAAATTAAAATGACCAACGTAAAAACTTGGATGTTACCTGGTAAACTTTTCTGAGCATAAAATTACATGACCAACATTTTTCATGTGTGTGAGTCTTAGCCCTTATCCTTCTTAAAGAATTGATCTTCCATTGTTTTTTTTTTGTCATTATTAAGCAAACTGGATTTTACAATTGTCTTTCTTTATGACAAAGCCCACCGCTCATATAAAGGAGCAAAACTGCACAATACTGCAAATGCCTCCAGTCCGGGAATCAAAGGCACCTTTCCTCCTTTAGAGATTCAAGAAGGTCATATGTCCTGGAATGCTAGAGGAGAGGCAGGGTGGCATAATAGTAAGATTAGAGACACAGACATCAATGCAAATTCCATGATTAGGTTTTAGACTAGATAACTTTGGATATTGAATAGATTCCCTCCCCATAACCTATCTGATATGTAATAACATAGAAATTTGGGTCTTGACTACAATAAATCCTCCCATAAAAGGAACCACAACTAGTTAGAAAGATGCTTGAGTCATGAACTGAACAGCAGGTACTCAGTGTAGTGCCAACACTTGAAAGGTTGTGACAGGACGATTGTAAGTCAAGACCGGCTGGCTACATGGTAGAACCTTAACTCACATATAAAAAATACAAAAACCAAATATTTATGTTTTTGTTTTCGGTATTGAGTGTATACATACACACATACATAATATATATGTACATATATATTTATATGTATATGTATTTAATGTACATATTATGTATCTCAGCTTTCATTATATATATATATATATATCAATTGATTTATTTATATTTGATAGACACACACAATATCAGTATTGCAATATGTACCAAAGTATCAGTTGCTGAGCAATGGGGCACTTTTGAGGTCAAACACGATGCATACTTGGGATATATGCTATCCCTTTAAGAGACTTAATATAGCTTTAAAGTTTTAAAAGGTTCCTTTTCTGCTTCTCTATTTTATTTTTCTTCCCAGCTAAGACACTTTGAAGAAATTTACAATGAACAAAGATTTCCGAGTCACTCTGACTCTCTTGTCAAGGTGACCTGGGGCATCTTCTTAAATGGCAAACCACAACTCAACGAGGGGTCATGTGATTGAATGTGGGGCAGCAGTAACACTGGCAACAGTGAAAGGTCTTAAACCCTGCCTAAACAACAGGTAAAAACTAATTCAAAACCACAGACATAAGTGGCTAATATTTCTGACAATGCTCACATGTGTTGTATCGCTTCACTTTACTGTAGTCTTGGTTCTGAACAAATATGTGCCTTTTGTCTTTGGGGTGCCCTTATGACAAATATCAAAATATACTTTGACAGTAATTATGGAATTCTTTAAGTTATGCATTGCAGTGTTTTTACTGCTCATAAAAGAACTTTCTGCTCTTATATTTATTATGGGACACAAAATCTCAATATTTTCTTTCTGCCATACCTCAGCATGCATTGTCAGTGTATCTTTTGATTATATTGTGCTAAAATGTTATATCTAAAATAGTCACCATTTTAACTGTTTTGAGTTTCATAAATGATCATTCAGTGAATTTTAAGTTAGCAATAGGGCAGAATTTCTAATAATTTTCATTCCTCTATTAACTTTTCCAGTTTTATACTACCTATTTATGTACAACAGTATTCTCAGAACTGATGATGATAATATAAAATACTAATCAATTGATGGGAACACTGAGGATACTCTTTAGCCAAGATACAATTACTATGAAAAAATAAGCATGTCTCATTAGTATACAAATTTGCTTTAATATTTAACAAATTATAAAATTATATGTATACCAAAGAATTGTTTTCAAATAAATATTTTATTACTTGTGATCAATAGATGTTTAATTTGTTTACCTATTTTGTGCAACTATATACATAAAATTGCATATGTTTTCTTCATCAACAAGAGAATGGAAATTTTTTAAAAGCCCAGGACTAGAATAAACTTTGGCAATTATAATTTTAAGTTCTCAGCCTGGATGCATTTGCATTTGTTTCCTTTCTTTTTGAATATATGCTTTTTGCTCTTGATGGAATATGTTCAGAAACGTATACATCATGCTGAGCATGCTCAAGAAAATAAGCATTATGCTAGGAATGGTGATACACACCTTTATCCAAGAACTAGGGCCCAAAGAGAAAGAGAACTCTGTGAGTTTGAAGCCAGCCTGATATTATTAAGTAAGTTTCAGGTCAGCCAGCTGTTATATAGTAAAATATGGTGTCAAAGGAAGAAGGGGAGGGTGGAGAAGGAGGAAGAATGTACTTATAGCCACGTATGTTCTGCTTTACGTTTATGTTTATGTTCCACAATAAAATATCCCAGTTTTCCCCGTGTAGATGAGTTGCTAGTTTTATGTCACTAGCAACCCCCTCACTTCCTGCAAGTAATAAACCTTTCCATTCTTTTATCTTGTATTGTGCTCATTACCTATACACCCACTAACAGGAGAACCCATTAAATTCAATTACAAAACTGTACAACACTTGTGCATGAATTGATACAGATACAAAAATAAAAAAGGAGTGAATAAATAGGGGATAAGAGATAAGCCTTCTATACAGAAGGATTTGGATTAATGTGATTCCTCTGCTCTCTGATCAAGGAAGGGGAGCACAGGTGCTCTCTTTAAATGTGGTCTTCACTTGTAACTTTCTTCAGAGAATTGCATAGAGAATGCAGAATATGTGGAAAAGTCTGATCAACACCCGTGATGATGAACAAGGACAAGATGATCAGTGGTATTCATGATGGCAGTGTCCATCCTTGATGACAAGAAGGGCCATCCTACCTTTGTGGTTGTGTCAGCAGTGGGACATGGCGAGGAGTTGCAGCCTAAGACTGCATTGAGTACCTTGACATGTTCTACCATTACTGTGGGGATCTCAACTCAGGTAAAGTCAGATCTTTGATTGCATAGCAGAAAACAATGTTAGGATTAGACAAAAATAAAGTCAGGAAGTGTATAAACATAAGGGATGCTGCACACTTTAGATTTAAACGTGGACATTGAGAGAGAAACACACAGCAGAGAGAGAGAGAGAAAGAGAGAGAGAGAGAGAGAGAGAGAGAGAGAGAGAGAGAGAGAGCTTAGAAAAGGACAGCACACAGCACAGTCACGGGTATAGGCTTTTCAAGACAGAAAACTACTCCCTGATGTCTTCAGTGACTATACACAGTTCTGTGGCTTTCTAAGTTTCATTGCTCAAAAGATATAATTTATAACAAGGTCTAAAGATTGAACAAACTTTAAAAATAACACATTTTTTCTTCAAAAGAATTTCCCTTTGCAATAAAATTGTGTGATTTTTTTTGTTGCTGCTGCTATGGTGGTAGTGTCTTATTGAGATGTGGTATCTATCACTCTGCAGCCTAGGCACTGGCTTGTCCTGACATGGCACTCAGTATATTGCCCAAGTTTGACTTCAGACTTAAAAGAATCCTTTCCCTTTAACCTTAGGAGTGTTGGGATTGCAAGCATTAGCATATCCAGCTATAAGATAAATTTATGAGCTGATTTATTTACATTTTGGATTGAGAAGGGTGTGATGGCACAAGTAAATCCGAGGTCACAGACATAGAGCCCTGTGGAAGCCTGGGCTACTTGCTTGTAATACCCTACAACTGGTCTGGTTTCAATTTTTTCAGTGTTTTGACTTTTTTTTTTGACCTAATGCAAGCCATTTCTTTAGCCCCCAAAAGGACAGTAGTTACATAAGACCTTAAAAAATGAAAAAAAAATAAGAGTCATGAGAAATTCCAATACAATTATTTCCTCTTTTCTGCAAATGTACAAGTAGCCTAAAATAAAAAAAGACTATTTAAAGATGAAAGGGACATGATTGTATTTGTACTCTACATGCTACTTTTGATTCATCATTGGGCATTGCTAAACTGTTCTTTTATGAGTTTGGGTCAGAAGAACTCTGCTTGGTCATTCAATGTGGTCATGGAGTTATCTGGTGCCCCTACTGCTCTCATTGATCCTGAATTCTTGATACATGCTACTCACCCGACGAAGAGTTGATCTTGGTTTTCTTTTTCCTAATCATTAATAAGTATATTCTCATTTAAAGGACCTTAAAAGTAAACTAGGAAGAACACAAAACATTCTTTTAAACGTTAAGATACTCCTCCAGTCCAGCAAGGGAGGCAGGTAAGCTAATTTCAGATTACATCCATAACTTGTCTCCTCCAAATCAAATCCCCCACTCCCATCCCTAGGTCTGCAGCAGACAATCTGCTGCAGCTCTGCTTTCTCTTCTGCCCCCGTGTCTGGTTGAACATACAGATCTTCCCTGCTTTCCCTTATTCATTGGTTTGTCTAGACCCCAGCTCTCCAATTTCAGCAGGAATTCCCTGAGGACACTAAGACCATTCCAACTGGGGAAACAGGTAGATTGACTGAAGATCTTCACTCTCCTTCCACTTCTTCAAGTCTGTTCATCAATCTCCTCCCCAGCTCCACAGCAGATCACTTGATGTGGCCTCCACTGACTCTCTGCCTCTACTCCCAGGGGACTAATCAAATTCTGGTGCAACACCCTGTTCTCTTCTTTTCTGTGGACTCTCCAACATCTCCCCACCTACCTCTATTCCTAACAGTCAGTTCCCAGAATTCAGAAAAACACTTTGCCTGGAACCCTCACTGGTTACACCAATCAGGATCCCAGAAAATTTCCATACCAGGAAACACACAGTCACCACAATATCCTAAGCACTAGAGACGGCAACAGAAAGCAAGGAACAAAATACTACACAACAAAAACAAGACCAGATAACAGCACCAGAGTTGCAATCTTCTCAAACTCAGAATCATCATAAAAATACAAGTCAAGTTCTAGTTTTTACAAATAATGCTACTATGACCTAAATGTCCCTCCACCAAAGACAGGATAAGGAAAATCTGGTACATTTACACAGTGGAATACTACACAGTGGAAAAAATAATGACATCTTGAAATTTGTAGGCAAATGGATGGATCTATAAAACATCATATATAATATATATGTACTCACTCATAAGTGACTTTTATACATAAAGCAAAGAAAAACCAGGTTACAATTCACAACCCCAGAGAACCTAGACAACAAAGAGGACTCTAAGAGAGACAAACATGGATCTAACCTACATGGAAAGTAAATTTGGAGCATGGGGATAATGGAAGAGGGTAGAAGGGGGGAAGAAGGAGAGTGGAGAAAATTATATAGCTCAATAAAAACAATAAAACCTAATAAACTTAATAATGTGCATTAATATGCAAAAAATAGAAGCCAAGACAATATGTCTCCACTGGTGCCAGCCACCCTACCACAGTAGACCCTGAGTGTTGCAACATCGCTTAAGGTCAAGACAAAACAGGGCAGGGCACCATGCCCTCTTTCAAGGAAGAAGGGGGAGGGAGGAGGGGTGGAGGGGTAGTGGGAGGGGACCGGGAGAAGGGGAAGAAAGGTAAAAATTTTATTTCTTTAATTATGTTCTTGAATGGAAAAAATAAAACAAAACAATGTATGGGAAAAAAATAGCCTTTATTAATATGATAAAAGTCCTTAAACAGGGATGGCTGAATCCCTTAAAGAAATCTATCTTAACAAAAACAGTAGAAGGGAATGAATAAAACAGATCAAAACCTGAAAATATAAATAGAATATTAAAATACTGAATATAGAAAATATATTCTATATTGAATACAGAATATTCTATTTCTATATTGAGCATAGAAAACCCCAAATGAGGAAAATCTTGAAATGAAAAATTTAGGAACTCAAACAGGAACCTCAGACGTAAGTCTCAACAACAACATACAAGCGATGGAAGATAGAATTGCAAGCATCAAAGATACAACAGAAAAAAATGGATACCTCAGTCAAAGAAAGTGTTAAGATAAAAAATCTTGTCACAAAACATGCAGTGAATCTGGGAAACTATGAAAAGACCAACTCTAAGAATAATACAAATAGAGAAAAGAAAGAAGAGAAGCATATCAAAGACAAAGTAAATATTTCAAGCAAATCATGGAAGAAAATTTTCCTAACTTAAAGAAGGAGATTCTTATCAAGGTAACATCCTCTTAGCACATAAATATAAAAATATTTAATATACACAACAAAAAAGAATATTAAAAGCTGCAAAGGGAAAAATGCTAACTACTTTATGTAGGCAGATCCATTAGAGTGACTCATGACTTCTCCTCAGAGATTTAAAAACTAGAAAGGCCTAAAACAGACATTCTACAGACTCCAAGGGAACACAAATGCTAACCCACACCAATATACCAACCAAAGCTTTCAATGACAATACATGAAAAAAAAAAAGATGTTTCTAGCCCATACCAAAACACCAAACAAAACTTAAAAAAAAAAAAAACTGCTTGGCTTAATAGCTTAGGTTTATTTTTTTTTAAATTTTAATGATAATACATGGAAAAATAAGACGTTTTATGATAAAATCAAATTTAAGCATGATCTTCTTACAAATTTACCCCCACAGGTATCAGTAGAAGGAAAATTACAACTTAAAGAAGACAATCACCCTCTAAAGGGAACAAGGAATAAATAATTCCAGGCCAGCAAATCAAAAGAGTGTAAGGTAAACACACACACACACCCCAAAATAATAACAGCAACAACAAAACCCCATAAAAACACCACAATAGCAAAATCAGAAATCAATAGAATGCTCATTGTTAATTCTCAATACAAATGATTTTAATTTCCCAAGATAGACACTGTCTAACAACATGTATTCAAAAACAGGATCCATTCTCCTCCATTCAAGATAACACACCTCAACATCATAGATAGATAGTACCTTGAGTTAAAGGGTTGGGAAAGGATATTCCAAGCAAATGGACCTAAGAAGCAAACTTGTATAGCCATTTTTTTATTTTTAAATATAATAATTTATTTCTAAAGATTAAGACATTTGAGTTGTCAAATAACCAGTATCAATTTCTGCTACTTTCATGAAGTTGTCAAACACTAGTTTTTAAAAATGTTGTTTTTTACATTTTTATCAGTTTTTTATTGTTTTTATTGAGCTATGTATTTTTCTCCACTCCCTTCCCTTCCTCTTCCTACCCCTTCTACCCTCTTCCAAGGTCCCCATGTTCCCAATTTACTCAGAAGATCTTGCCTTTTTCTACTTTCCATGTAGATTAGAACCATGTATGTCTCATTAGGGTCCTCAATGTTGTATAGGTTCTCTGGGATTGTGATTTGTAGGCTGGTTTTCTTTGCTTTATGTCTAAAAGCTACTTATGAGTGAGTACATGTGATAATTGTCTTTCTGTGTCTGGGTTACCTCACTCCATATAATGTTCTCTAGCTCCATCCATTTGCCTGCAAATTTCGATATGTCATTATTTTTCTCTGCTGTGTAGTATTCCATTGTGTAACTGTGCCACATTTTCCTTATCCATTCTTCGGTCGAGGGACATTTAGGTTGTTTTCAGGTTTTGGCTGTGACAAATAATATTATAAATTATAAATAAACTATAAACATAGTTGAGCACATGCCCTTGTGGAATGATTGATACAAAAGTAGTATTGTTGGGTCTTGAGGTAGGTTGCTTCCTAATTTTCTGAGAAATTGCCATACTGATATCCAAAGTGGCTGTACCAGTTTGCACTCCCACCAGCAATGGAAGAGTGTTTCCTTTACCCCACAATCTCTTCAGTATAAGTTGTCATCAATGGTTTTGATCTTGGCCATTCTTACAGGTATAATATGGAATCTGAATTGTTTTGATTTGCATTTCTATGATGGCTAAGGATACTGAGCATTTCCTTAAGTATCTTTCAGCCTTTTTAGATTCATCTGTTGAGAGTTCTCTGTTTAGGTCTGTACTCTATTTTTTTATTGGATTATGTAGACATAAGTCACAAAACAATCCCACACCAGTTTGGAATTATGATTAATAAAAGGATTATTTATTTAAGGGGAAAACGTACAGATCACCGTCCTAGAAAACAGCCCTCTGCATGACCAGGAGAAGAATCTAGTAGCCAGAAGTGGAGCCAGAAGCAAGAGAGATAGAGCAGGGCTACCACTGCTTTTTAAATTGAAAGAGACCACACCCAAGTGGGCTGGTATTTTAAAGGCTATTAGCTGAAGGAGCAGAAGGAGCTCCCACAGCAGGATTATGTGATCTTTTGGTGTCCAATTTCTAGAGTTATTTGTATATTTTGGAGATCAACCCTCTGTCTGATGTGGGGTTGGTGAAGATCTTTTCCCATTCTGTAGGCTGTTGTTTTCCCTTGTTGACCATGTCCTTTGCTTTAAAGAAGATTCTCAGTTTCAGGAGGTCCTATTTATTAATTGTTTCTCTCAGTGTTTGTGCTGCTGGGGTTATATTTATAAAGTGGTTTCCTGTGCCTGTGTTCTGTAATATGTGGGCCAGGCTGCTTGTCCCCCTGGCCGCCCAGCTAGCTTAGCCCCGAAATAATCACACAGAAACTGTATTCATTAAAACACTGCTTGGCCCATTAGCTCAGGCTTCTTATTAACTCTGTAACTTATATTAACCAATTATTCTTATTTATGTTAGCCATATGGCTCAGTACCTTATTCAGCAGGGTAGGTCACATCTTGCTTCTTCGGTGTCTGGACCTGTTACAGATGTTGCCCACGTGTAATGTATAATTAGAAAATATAGGTTGTTAATGGATAATCATCGATAATAGTCAAGCTTGTAGTCATGTTAGTTAGATTTTCTAAATATATAGAGTTATATTTCAGTTAGATAGGCATTCTTCATATCTTTCAAAGACTACAGAATATGGCATTTAAAATGTTTTAATAACTAAGGACTTTTCATGACAATGACACACATCTGCTCTTGGCAGCACCAGCTACTTCAAGAGGAAAATGGGAATTGAAAAGGCTCCTTATGGAGTTTGCTAGCCATTTGGGCAAGAAACTGCTCTTGCCTGGACTGCTTCACTGGACATGCAGTACCCTCAGAGAGATGACTGATGAACTTGCCTAAAGGTAAGATGGTCCTTCGGGGTTCCTGCTTCATGAAAGAGTCTGTGAGACATTCTGCAGGACACAGAAGAAAGTGACTGAACTGTCTTTGAAACTTCCTGCTTCATGGAAAAGTCTGCTGGATACTATGGGCCTGTAGGATGAAGATGGATGCCCCAATGCTACAGAAGAACTTTTGGTGACTATATAGGCAGTGAGATGTCTCTGTCAATTCTAGAGTTTTGGAAGTTGCTTACAATGCACTTCCTGTTTACTTAAGTAATATTATCTCCTTCTGGAGTCTTTGATGGAATTGAAGAATTTATAGATATAGTTTTCCTTAGTTATGATAAAAGATAAAGTAGATATAAATATTGTAACTGTAATTCTTGCTTGATAACTGTTTTGTTATATGTAATTATACTATGTTAAAGTTAAAGCCTTACTTTTTGTTTAAACAGAAAAAGGGGAAATGGTGTAGGAGGTTCTTCTGCCTATGTGTTGCTTTCATTGGTTGAATAAAGAAACTGCCTTGGCCTTTTGATAGGGAAGCACTTAGGTAGGCAGAGTAGATATAACTGAGGGCTGGGAAGAAGGGAGAGAGAGAGCCACCATGGAGATGCCAGGTCAGACATTCTAAATCTTTCCCAGTAAGCCACAACCTCATGGTGAACACAGATTAGTAGAAATGGGTTAAATAAAGATGTGAGAGTTAGCCAATAAGAGGCTAGAGATAATGGGCCAGACAGTGATTTAATTAATACAATTTCTGTTTGATTATTTTGGGTGTAAGATAGCTGGGACAACAGCAGCCTGCTCCTCCTATTACAGTGTTCAAGTATACTTCCCACTTTCTCTTCTACGAGGTTCAGTGTGGTTTGTCTTATGTTGGGATCTAGACTTGAGTTTTTGCTTGGTGATAGATATGGATCTATTTTCATTCTTCTACATGGTAACATCCAGTAATGCCAGTACCATTTCTTGATTATGCTTTTTCATTTTTTATCTTTTTCTTCTTTGTCAAAAATCTGGTGTGTGTAGGTGTATGGATTGATATCCAGATCTTCAATTTGGTTCCATTGGTCCTCTTGTCTGTTTTTATGCCAAAACCAGGCTGCTTTCAGTACTGTAGCTCTGTAGTAGAGTTTGAAGTCAGGGATTGTGATGCCTCCAGAAGTTCTTTGGTTAACCTGTTTTTCTTTGTTTGTTTGTTTGTTTGTTTACAGATGAATTTGAGTATTGTTCTTTTGAGGTCCATGAAGAATTTCACTAGGATTTTGATGAGCATTGCACTGAATCTGTAGATTGCTTTTGGTAAGATTGCCATTTTTACTATGTCAATTCTACCTACCGAAGAGCATGGGAGATCTTTCCATTTTCAATTTCTTTCTTCAAAGATTTAAAGTTCTAGTCATACAGGTCTTCCAGTTGTTTGGTTAGAGTTACTCCAAAATATTTTTGTTATTTGTGGCTATTGTGAAGCGTAATGTTTTTCTGATTTCTTTCTCAGTCCATTTATCATCTGTGTAAAGGAGGGCTCCTAATTTTTTTGAGTTAATCTTGTATCCTGCTATATTAGTAAAGGTGTTTTATGAGTTGTAGAAGTTCCTTGGTAGAATTTTGGGGGTCACTTATGTGTCTTATCCTGTCATCAGCATATAGTGAGAGTTTGACTTCTTCTTTTCCAATATGTATCCCCTTGATCTCCTTTTGTTGTCTTATTGCTCTAGTTAGAATCTCAAGAACTATATTGAATAGATATGGAGAGAATAGAGAACCTTGTCTTGTTCCTGATTTCAGTAGAATCGCTTTGAGTTTATCTTTATTTAGTTTGATGTTGGCTGTTGGCTTGCTATATATTGCCTTTATTATGTTTAGGTATGTTCCTTATATTCCTGTTCTCTCCAAGTCCTTTATCATAAAGGGATATTGGATTTTGCAAAGGCTTTTTCAACACTTAATAAGATGATCATGTGGATTTTTTTTATCAGTCTGTTTATATGGTGAAAGATTTTCATATGTTGAACCATCCTTGCATCTCTGGGATGAAGGCGACTTGATCATGGTGGATGATTTTTCTGATATGTTCTTGGATTTGCCAGTATTTTATTGAGTATTTTTCATCAATGTTCATGACTGAGATTGATCTGTAATTATCTTTCTTAGTAATGACTTTGTGTGGTTTGGATGTCAGGGTAATTGTAGCCTCATAAAAAGAGTTTAGTTTTTGCAGTGTTCCTTCTGTTTCTACTATGTAGAGCAATTTGAGGAGTATTAGTTCTTCTTTGAAAAATTTTAAAGAATTCTGAGCTGAAACCACCTGGCACTGGGCTTTTTTGTTTGTTTGTTTGGTGGGAAGACTTTTGATGACTGTTTCTATTTCTTTAGCAGTTATCGGTCTATTTAATTTGTTTATATGGTCTTGATTTAATTTTGGTAAGTATATTTATCCAGAAAATTGTCCATTTCCTTTAAGTTTTCCAATTTTGTGAAGTACAGGTTTTTGAAATATGATATAATGATTGTCTGGATTTCCTCTATGTCTATTGTTATGTCCCCTTTTCTGATTTTGGTAATACAGATATTATCTTTCTGCCTTTTGGTTAGTTTGTATAAAGGTTTGTCTATTTCATTACTCTTTGTCTCATTGATTCTTTGTATTGTTTTCTTTGTTTCTATTTTGTTGATTTCAGCTCTCAACTTGATTATTTCCTGCCATCTAGTCCTTTTGGGTGAGTTTGCTTCTTTTTGTTCTAGAGTTTTCAGGGGTTCTGTTAACTCTCTAGTGTGGAATTTTTTCCAACTTCTTACCACTGCTTTCATTGTATCCCATAAATTTGAGTATGTTGTGTGTTCATTTTCATTGAACTTTAATTTCTTCATTTATTTCTTCCTTGACCCATTGATGATTCACGTGAGTATGTTTAATTTCCATGTTTTCGTGGGCTTTCTGAAACTACTGTTACTGCTGAATTCTAATTGTAAGCCATGGTGGTCCAATAACATACATGGGGTTGTTCCAATTGTTTTGTATCTGTTGAGGTTTGCTTTGTTACTGAGTGTGTGATCACATTTAGAGAAGATTTTGTAACGTGCTAAGAAGAAGGCATATTCTTTTATGTTTAGATGGAATGTTCTATAGATGTCTGTTAAGTCCATTTGATTCATAACATCTGTTAGTTTCCTTATTTCTGTTAATTTTCTGTCTGACAGACCTGTCCAGTGGTGAGAGTGGGGTGTTGAAGTCTCCCACTACTAGTGTGTGGAGTTTAGTGTGTGATTTAAGCTTTAGTAGTGTTTCTTTTACATATTAGGGTGCCCTTGTGTTTGGGGCATAGGCATTCAGTAATGAGATTTCATCTTGATGGATTTTTCCTGTAACTAAAACGAAATGTCCTTCTTTGTCTCTTTTGATTGATTTTAGTTTGAAGTCTATTTTGTTAGATATTAGGATAGCTACCCCAGCTTGTTTCTTAGGTCCATTTGATTGGAAAGTTTTCCCAACCCTTTCCTCTAAAGCAATGTCTATGTTTAAGGTTGAGGTATATTTCTTGTATGCAGCAGAAGGATGGATTCTGCTTTTGTATTCATTTTAATATCTAACAAGATAGG
This sequence comes from Ondatra zibethicus, assembly GCA_004026605.1. NCBI lineage: Eukaryota > Metazoa > Chordata > Mammalia > Rodentia > Cricetidae > Ondatra > Ondatra zibethicus. Next base: position 62,051 of record PVIU01002916.1, read on the forward strand.
CTTCAAACCAAAGCATATCAAAAGAGATAGGGAAGGACACTACATATTCATTAAAGGAAATATACTCCAAGATGACATTTGAACTCTTAATGTCTATTCTCCAAATACAAGGGCACCCAAAAAAGAAACACTACTATAGCTTAAATCACCTATTGACTATGACATACTAATAGTGGGTGATTCCAGTATCCCACCCTTACCAATAGACAGGTCATCCAGAAAAAAAAAACAAAACTAAATAAAGAAATGCTATACCTAACAGATGTTATAAATTAAATGGGCCTAACCAATATTTATAAAATATTTCACTCAAACACAAAATAACATACTTTCTCTGTGCACCTCATGGAACTTAGTCCAAAATTGACCACATACTCTAACACAAAACAAGTCTCAACATATACAAGAAAATTGACATAACTTTTTGCATCCTATCAGACTGTCTCAGACTAACAGTAGAATAAACACCAGAAGCAATAGAAAGACTGCAAATTCATGGAAATGAAGAACTCTCTACTGAATGAAAAATGTGTCAAGACAGAAATAAGAAAGAAATTAAATACTTTTTAAAATTAATTGAAAATTAATGCATAAATACTCATACTTAGAGGAAAAATGAAGCAGTTCTAAGAGGAAAGTTCGTAGCACTAAGTGCCTACATTTAAAAAACTGGAGCAATTTTGTACTAGCAACTTAACAGAACACCTGCAGGTTCTGGAATGAATAGAAGAAATCAAACCCTGGAGGAGTAGAAGGCAGAAAAATAATCAAACTAAGGCTGAAATCAATAAAATATAAACAAAGAGAACAATACAAAGAATCAATGAAACAATGAGTTGATTCTGTGAGAAAATCAATAAGATCAACTAACACACCCTTATCTAAATTAATTAAAAGGTATAGATAAGATACCCAAATTAACAAAAACAGAAATTAATGGGGGCTATAACAATAGACATGAAAGTATTCAGGAAAGAAATACAGGAAGGTCATACTTTAAAAATCTAAATCTATACTCCACCAAATTGGAAAGAAATGGATAGTTTTCTCAAACTATACCACTTAGCCAAGTTAAGCCAAGATCAGATAAGCAACTTAAACAGACCTATAAGCCCTAGTGAAATAGAAAAAGTCATTAAAATCCCCCCTCCCTCCAAACATGACTACAGCCAGATGGTCTGGTCTTTCCTAGTGCAGAATCATACCAGACTTTCAAAGACAATTTAGTGTCAATGCTCCTAAAATTGTTCCACAAAATAGAATCAGAAGGAACATTGCTCAATTCATTTTATGAGATCATGGTTGCCCTGATACCCAAACCATATAAAGACCAAAACAAAGAAAGAGAACTCGAGACCAATTTCCCTTATGAACAAAAATGCAAAACAAACAAACAAAACAAACGTGCAAACCAAATTTAAGAACAGCCAAAAAAAAAATAATTTACCATGATCTAGTAGGCTTCAGCCCAGAGATGCAAATAGGATTCAGTATATGAAAATCAATAAATCTAATCTATCATATCAACAAACTGAAAGAAAAACATATGATCATCTCATGAGTTACAGAAAAGGCTTTTGACAAAATCCAACACCCATTCATGATACATGTCCTGGAGAGATTAGGGTTATATAAGCATCATAAAGGCAGTTTATAGCATGCCCATAGCCAACATCAACTTAAATGAAGAGAAACTCAATGCAGTTCTACTAAAATCAGGAACAAATGAGGTCGTCCATGCTCTCTGTACCTATTCAATATAGTACTCGAAGCCTTAGCTAGAGCAGTAAGACAAGAGGAGATGAAAGGGATGCAAATTTGAAAGTAAAACATCAAAATATCTTTGTTTGCAGATGATATGGTTCTGTACATAAGTGACTCTAAAAATTTCACTAGGGAAGTCCTACAGATGATAAACACTTTTAGCTAAGTAGCTAGACACAAGTTTAAAGACATTCAGTAGCCCTCCTATACACAAAAGACTATTACACTAAGAAATCAGAGAAGCAGCATCTTTCACAAAATCCTCAAATTATATAAAATACCTTAATGCTAGTGAGGCAAGTACAAGACTTGTATGATGAAAACTTTAAGCCTTTGAAAAGGAAATTGAAGAAATTAGCAGAAGGTAGAAAGACCTCCTATGCTCATGGATAAATATGATTAACATAGTAAAAATTGCCATCCTACCAATAGTAGTCTACATATTGAAAGCAAGCCCATCAAATTTTCAAAAACAATTCTTCATATATCCTGAGAGGATAATTTTCTGTTTCATAAGAAAACACACAAAAACAGGATAAGTTTTAAATTCCTAAATAATAAAGGAACTGTGGAAGGTATCACCTCTCCTGATTTCAAGCTGTACTGCCAAGCTATGGTATGGCACAGTATTGACAAAAAAAAATAAATATGTTGATCAATGGAATTGACTGACAACCCAGACATAAATCCACACACCTATGGAATCTTGATAAAGAAACCATAAAAACAAACTGGAAAAAAGACAGCATTTTCAACGAATGGTGCTAGTCACACTAGATGTTTACATGTAGAATAGAACCATACTTTTTTATCCTGCACAAAGCTCAACTCCACATGGATCAAATACCTCAAAATAAAATCTGAACCAGATAAATGAGAAAGTAGGAAATAGCCTTAAACTCATTGGCACAGGAAAAGATATTCTGAATAGGACAGCAATAGCAGAGGTACTTAAAACAATAATTAATAGATGACATCTTATGAAATGGAAAAAGCTTCCGCCTAGTAAAGGATACTGTCATTTGCACAAAATGGAAGCCTGCAGATGGAATTTTTTTTAAAAAACAACTACACATCTAATAGAGGGTTAATATCCCTCTATAAATATATAGATAATTAAAACACTCAAATAAATTAAGCAACCAAAAAAACTAGATATAATGAAAACCAATAACTCAATTAAGAAATGAGAGATAGATCTTAACAGAGAATTCTCAAGAGAGAAAACTCAAATGGCCAAGAAACCCTTAAAGAGATGTTCAATATCCTTAGTCATCAGGGAAATGCAAAACAAAATTGCTTTGAGATATCATCTTACACCCATCAGGCATGGCTAAGACCAATAAACCATGTGACAGCTCATGCTGGCTAGGACGTGGAGCGAGGGGATTACTCGTCCATTCCTTGTGGGAGTGCGAACTTGGAAATCAGTGCAGTCACTGCTCCTCTCAATATCTACCTGGGTCTACTCTATTCTGGTGCATGATTAACTAAACGATGTCTTCTCCCCAGGCATGATGCAGAGAAGAAGGTTAGAGGACCTTTCAGAAGCTTTGTGTGATGTTATCTATTTACAGGTGTGGTCATTATTGAGATTACTATCACACAATTGGCAACAAACTAAAGCACTAAGCAGCAGCTGTGCTTTGCACTCATTTCTGAGACTGATGTGCTGCCCAGCGAGCCAGGGCCTCCTTTAACTAGGAGATCAGAAGACAAAATAATGAAATGTACAGTATTTCTCAAATGATTTCTTTGTTGTGATGAACAACAGCTATGTAGGACTCATATTTATTTGTGTGCTCCTATTCAAATTTTTGCTTGTATTTGTTAAGCTATACTATACGCCCTCAGGATTGGTAACAAAGGGAACAAGACTAGCTGACATTTAGGAACATGTAACACGTGCTTAAAAATAACTGTCTTCATTAAATTGTATCCAATGGCTCATAGTATTCCATCCAGTAAACTTTGCATAAGAAGTATAAAAACTTTGTGTTATCAGCAGTCTTAAGTTCAGGCTTTTTTACATTTTCAAACTTTATTTTAAGATTGTTAGAGGCAACATTTTGATCTTGTAACCCAAGTTGTAAATATTAAAGCATAATGAAATTGTATTTGTTGACAGGACTCTGAAAGTCAAGTCTTCTAATTTTCTTTTGATGCATATGGGTGCTTTAACTGCATGTATATATATATATATATATACAGCACATTCATAACCAAAGCCCTTAGAAGCCAGAAGAACACATTGGATCTCCTGAAATGAGTTACAAATGACAATAATCTACCCTGTGAGTGCTGCAAAAACGAAATTGGGTCCTCTGGAAAAGTATCATGTTTTAACTGCCGAGACCTCTCTAGTCCCAAGAACATTTACTACTTTAAATTAACTTTCTCTGAAAGTATAGTGTTGTTCCCGCCCCACCACCATCTTCTTCTTCTTCTGTTCTCAAGTTTTAGAACATGTTGCAAAGGTATTGTTTTCAAATTTATCACTCTTAGGGTTCCTATTGCTGTGAATAAACACCGTGACCACAGCAACTCTTATAAAGGAAATCATTTAATTGAGGCGGTAGTTTATAGTTAAGAGGTTCAGTCCATTCTCAAGGTAGGGAACATGGTGCTCTATAGGCAGACATGATGCAGCCTACATCTAATCAGATGGCAACAGGAAATGGATTATGACAGTGAAGTTTAAGCAAAGGAGACCTCAAGTGTGCCCCTGCAGTGACATACTTCCTTCAAGAAGGCCTCCTATTTCAACGAGGCAACACCTCCCAATAGTGCCTCTCCCTATGAACTTATAAGGACCAATTACTTTCAAAGTATCACAGCTATTAGAGGGAGAAGGAAAGCTCTTTGGACAGAGGAAGTTAAAGAAACTCTTGAGACTCAGGAAGCATAGAAACATACTATTCACAAGACTGCCCTCTCCAAGATTCCTTGAGTAGAAAGCAATTGCTGAACAAGAAGAGGACCTGCAGTGGTAGAGTTGCTTGCAAGATGTACAGTAAGCTTCTGATTGTGCATTCATAAGCTGTCTTCCATGCCGGGCTGAATGATTCAGTACTGGAACTACTCACAGACAACCTATACTTCTCTGAGTTGTCTTATCACTCATACTGCTATAAGTTACCCTAATACAATACATATTTTGGGTCACCAAGTGAAACTTGGATGGAGTCTTTTCTTTGGTCCATAATTGGTACCATGTATGAGGGGAAAGGGATGTGTTCATGTTTCTCCAGAAAAAAAATCACACCACAATATTTTTAAAATCCCTACAGTAACTCTGTAATAGTTGACATGGTAATAGTCAAAACACATGAACAACTAAAATAATTTCTTCAACAAAGACAATTCCCATGGGCTGAATTTTCTTTGACCTTTCTGTCTGAAACCTATTTTGCATGATGTCCTCACTTGATTGTCTTCAAGTTTTTGGGTTAGTCAAAGCATCAAAGCATTCATGGGAGGCTTTAACAATGAACTTCTGTTTAGAATAGAATGACTCAGAATAACAGTGGTTGTGAGAGACTGTCCTTTGTAGAGACATGCTTCTTCATTTTATTATTGATAAAACAGAGAGCCCAAGAGATCAAATGGGTCAAGGCTCATGGCTGATCAGACTGTCAGGTGTATGTAGCCTGCATGCATGAATGCATCTGCTTAGTTCTGTTGGGGTTAACCATATCCTTTTCTGATACTGAGACCACTGGTTTGATGCCACTTTTTAATAGTACCTTATGATTTAAGAATAATACTCTCTATGGAGTCTTTTAGTAGCTAAATACCTCCATTTAGTAATAAGAAGTTTGTGTTCTCTTTAATTTAAATCTTTTTTTCTTTTTTTAATAAGTATGTGCCCAAACTATTGTATTGTTTTGGTCTCTGGGACATATACAGAGCATGTTTTATCTGTACAGAGCCTCGAGGCACTACTGTTTCATCCATAAACAAAAGAGCAGCTACAGATGAGTCTTTTAGGTAGGTGCAGGCCATAACCTTATTTTTAAGAGAGTCCTATCCTCACTTTGTCTGTATCCTTGCACTTCTTGTTTTCCGAAAGTCAATCTCTTTACCTCACCTTCAAAGGAAATCTTTATGAAAGAGTGTTCCTTAGTGACAGAGCTTTTACTCAGCATACACAAGGCTCTAGTCATCAATCCCTGGCATCTAAAATGGAGAAAGTGAAAAATTGAGAGGAAAAGAGAGAAAGAGGGAGAGAGGGACTGAGAGGGTGGAGGGAGAGAGGGAAGGAGAGAGCAGCATGTACTTTGAATGTTTGAAGTATAAGGTCAGATTACAGGAAATGTTTGAATTTTGAGAAACCCATCTTTTTAAAACGGATATCACTAAACTATGCTGATTCAAACTAAACTGATTCAAAAATTAAAGGACTTTAAAAGCAAAGAATCAAAGAATCCAGGGTATTTCATTACAGCTATCCTCTCAAGTGCATGGCCCAGTTAGCTCAGAGAGCTGTTATTCTATTGATTCTCCACATGTTCCCCACCTCAAATGGAGAACTTGGTTAGAGACAATGACCTTTTCTTTATGGTCGGGAATTATATGAAGTTAGGAATATAAAAGCAGTTTCAATTCCCTTCTAGAGCTTTCACATCAGCAGTTAAATGTCATTTGTTGAAGTTCGTAGAAAATATATAAAGCCAAGAACTTTTGAGATCTATATTAACCTACTCAATTCTCATTTGCATGTAGTAAGAGTATAAACTTGGAGATTTAATGGAACTCAATTATATGTGAAAGATACAGTGATTTTGACTATATAACACCATGCCTTTAATTACTCAGAATCCTTTTGTTCTTTGTGATTTGGACAAGTAAATGCTTCATAAATAGTATTAACTTAATATTTGAGTTAGCAAACTCTTTTGCAGTTGATTAGAAATACTGCCTTTGATGAAGGCTCTGTCAGAAAAAGCTGTCGTTCAATGAATGCACTGAGTTGGGCTATTTTGTTCCTTCTAAGTGAAATAAAGATTAGAAAACATTGATTTACATAGCAGGGAGCCTTCTAGATAAGAAGTAGCAAAATACAACTATGATTAGTATGAAATTTGAACTGATCAGCCACCTTGTTAAAAAAAAACAATAAAGCACAAATGAACTTACTAAAAGTAAAATCATTGCAATTGATGACTACAGTGCAGGGTCAAAGAAATGATAAATTCTGGGATAGTACTCTAATGGTAACTGAAGGCCAAATATTTCTATAGTGAATGTGTTTAGAATATCATTTTTGTAAGATCAGTGTTTTCTTTCCTCAGTACTGTTTCTGCTATTAAAGCTAGATAGTACAATTATGGACCCAGTGAAAGGAATAGGAATATCAAAAGTCAGTAAGCTAGATGGTCCAGAGTTTGTCTGTGTCTTAGTTAGGATTACTATTGCTGTGATGAAATACCATGACCAAAAGCAACTTGAAGAGGAAAGGGTTTATTTCACTTACAGTTCCATATAACAGTTCATCATCAAAAACAGTGAGGGCAGGAAATTATGTAGAGGCCATGGAGGGATGTTGTTACTGGATTGTTCATCATGAATTGTTTGCCTGTTTTTGTGTGGATCCCTGGACCACTATCCCAGGGATGGCACCACTCACAATGAAAGAATCTTCTATGACACTGTGGATTTGAACTCAGGATAAATTAAATACTATACAGTAATATGTACAGGATCATCATCATTCTCAGTTAAAGCATAATCATTGCAACCTTGCTACATGCCTATAATGAATAGGATAAAGCAAACAGAATATAGCTAATAATTGTGTTCTAATAGCTCATTTGGATATTAACAATGATTTCTTTGATCTATTTTATGGATAAATGAAAATACATAGACATTTATTTCTACCAAAATATTGATTTTTATTTTACAGTTTAATAAGGTATAGCAAATAATAACACCACCACTGAAATTTTCACTTAAGGTTACAATATTTGGAATTTATTTCATATTTCTTAAACATGATGAAGTATATATTTCAAATATCTAATGTGATTTTAAAACTAAGTATACATGTTAAGTGTTTTAATTAATATAATTACTGTATATAACTGCCCCATGGAGAATCTAGAAGAAAATGTCTTTATATTCTGATGATCTACTTAAAGGGAAATCTGATATTAGGTTATGCTTTGACATGATCTCAGTCATAAGCTAGCTTAATCCCAACAAACTTGGTAGATGGTAAAGCCATACTGTAAGGAATCTCCATGGATAAAAGGATCAAGATATAAGCAGAAGAAACTGAGGCTGTAAACTCGTGGAGTACTATTGTGGTTTTGAGCCAACAGAACAAGTAGGGAATAGCACGTAATGCTCAGTTGAAAGATGTGACTGAAAAATTCATAAGAATTGCCAATTTTGAAGGAACTTCCTGGGATGAATCTTTTGAAGTATGACCTGTGAATGCATCACTCATCCATAAACCCAAACTGGGACAGTTGCTATGATAAACTTTACAGAAACATATAGAAATGTCTTCTCTACCTCTTCTTCCTATTTGAGCACAAGGGGTATAGAAGCGGAGAAGGAAGATTACATGTGTACTTATGAGCACATTTGGACCTAGTTCACATTTGGACAAAAAAGATTAAAAAGTGCAGTATGTAATTTCAGATGATCATTGTCATGGCTGGTTATCCTCATACAAAGGGATAGGTGGGTGCATATTTTAGAGTCATTTGTGAAAATATTTCTGTCTTAATGAGTAGAATTGTTGTTCATAACCAAGTGTAATGGAAGACAATGAAATAAGATTTGATGATCATTAAGAGAACCCACATTTCAAGAAAAGAAGGATAGGGGTTCACCAGAGCAAATTGCTAGCACATGATGGACAAACAGCACTTTCTTGTTTTGGCCTCAATATGTTGACTTGATCACTATTTGAAATCAAGTTCTCATTTACTGATTTAAAGGTTCACATACAAGTCTCTTTATTGTGTTACTTTACCGAGAAAAAATCATTTATTTCATAACAGTGTTAGTTCAATTTCAGTCCAACCCATATTGTAAATTTTTGTCCCTTATCAGTGGGATCTGAACTGAATAAGATTTATCATGCAACAATATCAAATTCAAACTCAAATTAAGCCAAATGACTCACTAGTAAACTATACTGTAAGTGGTGGTTTTAACTGGATGTTTTCTCCATGGGATTTTGTAACACTACAGAGGTATAGTGCATATATATTAAAGTGATAATTTAATTTTCTTCCAGATCTCACCCTTTTCTTCACTCAATTTAAAAAATGAATTCAAAAAATGGATCCTCATCACAGCTTGCTTTCTTTCCTAGAACATAAACTTGTGTCTTCTCGGAAATAATTTCCTTCCTTCTTTTTATATCCATAACAAACTGAGTGACTGTGAACTGACATCGATTAATGAAGAAGTAAATGCTATATTCAAAGGCACTTTTAAAAGACAAATAATCTCTACTCTTGAGAGGTAGAGGCAGGAAGATCAGGAGTTCAAGGCCAGGTATAGCTACATAAGGATTTTGAAGCCAGAATTGGTATCGTGCTACCCAGTCTCAAAACAAAACAAAAAGCAATTAAATACTGTTGCTTATATGCACTTAAAAAAGAAAATCCTGGTATCTCATCTTTGGTTATTTTGGCAAGAATGACCTTCCAAGTAGAATCTCTCGTCATACATCATAATTACCCAGACTAGTCGATATGCCCCCTCCTGTTATTCTGTGCAGTTTAAAGAACTTTGCTCTTTAAAGGCTGTGGCCTAAGGACAATCTTTGGGGAATAGAAAAGACAGAATGACTAACATTTCAGGGCATTAAATATCAAGAGCTTTTCTTAAGTTTCACTGTGGATTCTGTGACTACACTCTATTGGTTTTAGAGAAAACTCAGGTGCCTTTTAGTTTAGGCAAATTTAACCTAATATTTTTTCTCTTTTAAGAAATAAAGGAAGAAATAATTAAGAAAGAGGCTTACTTTCTCATGCTCTCTGTGTTATTAAAGCAAAATGAAGAATTTTAAAATATTATTCTCCTATCCATGTAAGAGTGGATGGTTAATTCAGAACAATAACTACTAGAAAGAGCTGTTCTAGTTGCAGAAAACAAAATAGCAGGCAATGCACAGTAGAATCAAGCTGACTGAAATTTAAAAAAAAATTGTTACTATAATAGTTTCACTTCTGTTGTCTTGATAAAACACTCTTAAAAAGGCAACACAGGAAGATATCCTGACCCACACCTCTGGTGGAAACCTTTTACCACACCATAGGCCAGGCCAGCTCCCTGAAAACCTGATAAACCACCAGCCCCACTGTGCCATACCAGCCCAGCATGACCCCAACCTTTCATCCTCTCCTTGTCACTGTATACTAGTGCAAACTTCTGGCTGAAGCCTCCTATACCACCATAGGCCAGGCCAGCTCCCTGAAAACTGAGTAAGCCACTCCCCCGACACTGCTAACAACCATCCAACCTAACCCCAACCACCGCTCCTCTCCTTATCACCATATCCCAGCTCACACCTCTATTGGAAGCCTCTACTCCAACAGAGGCCAGCATCTTGAACCCCAGAGAGCAGGCCAACTCTCTAAACTCCCAGCAGAAGCTTTGTCCCCTATCAGAAGCCAGGCTAGAACCTTGCCTAGCCAGATCAGAGGCCACATGCATTTATAGAACTCTAGCCCCTAACTTGGTCAGTAACCTCTGCTGAAGCAGAGGCCATCCAGGACATCAGAAGTCTATCCTCCACCTAGTCAGAGACTGTCTACTCAACCACAGGCCACTCTAACCAGAAGAGCAGAAAGGGAACAGAAACCAAGAGAGAAACCACCATTCCAGTTTTTAAAAAAGCCCAGAAATTAGTACCTAGACCTATAATCACTACAAATCCAGATACCTAAATTTCAGTATAAGAATATAATCAACAGTAGCCAGGATAAAATGTCACCACTAGGGCCCAGTGGTGACTACTACAAGAAGCCCTGAATATCCCAACACAGTCAAATCATAAGAAGATGACCTTAAAACCAACTTTATGAAGATGCTTTCAGTCCCTAAAGAGAAAATTAATAAACCACTTAAAGAAATCAAGGAAAAGACAATCAAAAAATTGGAGGAAATCAATACAACCCTCAAAGAATGTCAAGAAAATCAAGAAAAAGCAAATAAACAATTGAAGGAAACAAAAACTGTTCAAGACTTGAAAATGGAAAGAGATGCAATAAAGAAAGGACAAACTGAGGGAATCCTAGAGAAAAATCTAGGTAAATGAACATGAACTATAGATACAAGCATCAACAACAGAATACAAGAGATGGAAGAGAGAATCTCAGGCATAGAAGATACTATAGAAGTAAAATACATCAGCCAAAGAAAATGTTAAATATAAAATCTCCCTAACACAAACCTTCTATCAAGTCTGGGGCACCATAAAAAGACCAAACCTAAGAATAATAAGAGTAAAAGAAAAAGGAGATTCCCATCTCAAAGCCTAGAAAATATCTTTACAAAATAATAAAAGAAAAAATTTCTATTCTAAAGAGATGCCTATAAAGCTAAGACCGTAAGCAATAGAGGAAAGGGTGCCTGAATTGGCCTTGCCTTGTAGTCAGATTTATTGTGTCTTACTCTCTCTGAGGAGTGGATGGGAGTGATGTGGGGAAGATAGTGGAGGGAATGGGAGGAAGGAAGAGAGTGGGAACTGGGATCGGTAAGAAAAGTGAAAAAAGATAGTTTATTTTCTTTTTAAAAAATAAAATAGCTTGAAGTCTATTTTGTTAGATATTAGGATAGCTACACCTGCTTGTTTCTTAGGTCCATTTGATTGGTATATTTTTCCCCAAACTTTTACTCTGAGGCGATGTCTGTCTTTGAGGTTGAGATGCGTTTCTTGTATGCAAGAAAATGTTTCAAAGAAAATCAAAAATATTTCAAGAAAATCAAAGGATAGACAAACCTTTATCCATAATAATAAAAGGCAGAGAGTATATCCAAATTAACAAAATAAGAAACAAAAGGGGGCATAGCAACAGACATGGAGGAAATCCAGAAATCATCAGGTCATAATTAAAAACTTGTACTCCATGAAATTGGAAAATCCTAAAAAAGGAATGGACAAATTATTGATAGATACAACTTATTAAAATTAGATAAAGATCTAATTTTAGATAGACCTATAACTCCTGAGAAAATAGAAGCAGTCATTAAAAGCCTCTCATCACCCCAAACAAGCACAAAATAAAACAAAACAAACAACAAAAACACCAGAGCCAGACGGTTTAGTGCAAAATTTTACCAGACTTTCAAAAAAGACCTAATATCAATACTCTTCAAATTATTCCACAAAATACAAACAGAAGAAACATTGCAAAACTCATTTTTATGAGGCTATAGTCACCCTGATCCAAATCACACAAAGACGCAACTAAGAAAGAGAATTACAGATAAATATCCTTCATGAACATTATCTTAGTTAGGGCTTTTATTGTTGTGAAGAGACACCTTGAGCATGGCAGTTCTTATAAAGAAACCAGCTAAGTGGGGTGGCTTGCTTCCAGTTTCAGAGGTTCACTCCATCATCATCATGATGGGGAGCATGGTGGTATGCAGGCAGATGTGGTGCTGGAACTCAGAGTGCTATATCTTGCAGGCAACAGGAAGTCAACTCATTGCCACACTGAGGGAATCTTTAGAAAAATACACCTCAGAGTCCATCCCCCACATTGCTGCACTTCATACAACAAGGCCACACCTGCTAATAGTGTCATTCCCTTTGGGAGTCATTTTCTTTCAAATCACCACAAGCATTGAAACTCCTCCCCTGCCAATGGGAGCGCAAACTTGCACAACCAGTTTGGAAATCAATATGGAAGTTTCTCAGAAAATTGGGAACCAATCTATGTCAAGACTCATACCACTGTTGGACTCGTGGGCATATACCCAAAGGATGCTCCATGTTACCACAGGGACACTAGCTCAACTATGTTCATAGCAGCTTTATTTATAATAACCAGAAACTGAAAACAACCTAGATGTCCCTTGACTAAAGACTGGATAATGAAAATTTACACAATTGATTTACACAATGGATTATTATTCATCTGTTAAAAACAATGACATCATGAAATTTGCTGACACATGGATGAAACGAGAAAGAATCATCTTGGAGGTAACCCAGATCCAGAAAGACAAACATTGCATGTACTCACTTATAAGTTGATATCAGTTTTAAAGGAAAGGATAATAATGCTACAATTCAGACCTAGAGAAGCAAAGTAACAAGGAGGACTTGACTCAAGGTGGGGGATGCTTGGATCTCCCTGAGAAGGGGAAATAGATTTTGAAGATGTACTTGGGGTTGGTGGGGATGGGAATAAGAGGGATCAGGTAGAGATATGAAGGGGGAGAGTCCTGGAAGAGAAGACTGGAAAGGGGGGCATTTCAGAGTTACGTAGTTACCTAATACAATGGAAACTCCCAGAAATCTATAGGGGTGAATCTAGCTAAGAATGCTAGCAATGGGGGATATGGCACCTGAACTGGCCATCTGCTGTAACCAGGCAAGACTTCCAGTGCAGGGGATGGGGCACCAGTCCTGAAAAATAACCTTCAACATACAATTTGTCCTGCCTACAAGATGTGCTGGGGTAAGGGTGGCACAGAAATAATGGGAATGACCAACCAATGACTGGTCTAGACTGAGGCACACGCCAGGAGAGGGAGCCCACCCCATCACTGCCTGGAATGTCAAGATCCAGAGGCTGAATAGCCCAGAGACCTAGGATAGAAGGAAACATGACTGGGAAAAAAGTCACTGTGAGTGTATATGATATTTGTCTTTCTGGGTCAATATGATGTTTTAGATATAAAGCAAAGAAACTCAATATGATGTTTTAGACATAAAGCAAAGAAAACCAGCCTACAATTCACAATCCCAGAGAACCTAGACAACAAAAAGGACCCTAAGAGAGACATACATGGATCTAATCTACATGGGAAGTAGAAAAAGACAAGATCTCCTAAGGAAATTGGGAGCATGGGGACCATGGGAGAGGGTAGAAGAGGAGGGGAAAAGAAGGGAAGGGAGCAGAGAAAAATGTATAGTTTAAGAAAATCAATAAAAAAGAATAAAGAAAGTAATTGTTTTCCTAATGCCTGGAACTAATGTAAACAAAACAAAACAAAAATATCAATGTAATGACACCTCATGAAGTTCTGCTATACTCACAGATCGGTGCCTAGCCCAATTGTCATCAGAAAGGCATTATCCAGAAACTGACGGAAAGAGTTAGGATGGAAAAGCATCTGTCTCTGCCTCAACACTGACACCTGTGAATGTCATTACATCTGCCAGTGTCATACGCTACACAAAGGCAAGGAAGACTGTACATTGTACTTACAAAACACAGTTCAAGTTCCAATTGTGTTTCTCTGTGTGCCTTCAGGACTCCTGAATTTTTATTCCTACCTTCAATTTGTGTACAATGATAGACGCTATTATAAACATGTCATCTCCTATAGCTAGCATTTATGTTAAAATTTAGAACACGTTTAGACACTTTTTTTAAGGACTTTGCTCACTCGTTGATTATTTATTGGTGTTTTGACATTTCTAGAAGATGATCCTGTCACCCTATAGAGAAGCAGTATGGTGAAATCAAAAGTGTCATTGTTTCTCGTAGGAAGTGTTTGGAATGAGCAGCTTTGACTCTTTCAGCTTCATTTGCAAGAGAGTTAATTTAGGTAACATTTGTAAGCACTCCCATGGCGAAGTGTGTCTTTGTGAGAGAGGCAAATATAAATGCCCTGTCCTTGGAGACGCTACTGAAGTTTTTCAAATTATTTCACTGCAGGAGAACCTTATAATTTTCAGTGGGAGTACGTTGAGCCCTAAATTGAAGAGGTGCATACCTTTATGAGTCTCCTCTGTACTTCTATATAGGAAAGAAATACTTCTGTAAGAATTAACTTTACAAGGCACTTTTTAAATATGGTAACAATTAATGAAAATAATTATCCAAGCGAATGAAACTGATAATTGAAATCCATCTTCAATATTATTTAGATATGAAAGCGTTGCTGTGAGAGAGTCTGGAAAGCTGTTTTGAAGTTGAGGGTCTGCTGTTCCTTGGCACAGGGTGACGACTACACAGGCAGGGAGGAGCAACTGTATCCATCTTGAACAGACTGCCAACTGCAGTGTCCTCTTCTCTTGCCTTCTGTCTTCACACGTCACTGAGGTAGACAATGATATAACAACTGGGAATGGGATTTTTTTTCTCAGAAAGAGGGTGTCATGATCTGAATAGTTGTGATACCCCAAGTATTACATATTGAAATCCTAATTCCCAAGTTGACAGTTTCAGCAGATGAGAACTCAGGGAAGTGATTAGATCATAAAGTGGGGTTACTGTTTTTCTCAAGTGGCCACCTGGTGCTTGCTTGGTACTACACCTTATGGGGAAGGACAAAGAAAGAAGGGGCCATCTTTGAAACTACAAAGTAAGCTTCCCTCTAGACATCAAATCTACTGGCACCTTGATCTTTTTCCCATCCTCCAGGACAATGAAAAAATGAATTTCTGTTACTGTATTACCTGGCCAATCTATGACTCTTTGTTATAGACACATGGGTACACCTCAATGAGTCAATCCAATGAGTTTCACCTGTCAATGCAATGTTCTCTTAGCAATTCTAAAGTTTTAAACTTCTTATTTTTAACATGACTTTCTGATAGTAGTTCCAAACTCTTAGTGGAGCACAATTGGTTATGTATCAAAATCTGAGGGTCTGATGGAATATAATCTTTGAAAGGCTGATGCAGACAAGTCACAAATGTCCTTAGCTTCAAGCTTTCTTCTTTACCCCACAAAGAGTGGTTTGAGCCTTTTGGTCCTTTTTAACCATTGCTCTGCTAATGGTTTGTTTTTGAACACTTTGCTCCACTGAAGTAACATTTCAAAGTTTTCCAGGACCCATTCTAAGCAAAAGGAGTAAGCAGAGTTGCAAGCCCTTCTCAGCTTTTAATAGAACAATATTTTTGGAGAAGCTGGCATTTTGTCATCCCTCGAATCACCATGTACAGGTAACGGTTCTAACTCTAAGTGATGGAGGGCATGTCTTCAGGCTGGACTCTCTGTATCTGGATGGTGAGTGGATGGTACAATGGAGGTCACTGATGCCATATGACCTATACCTTGTTTAACTGGCCTTATTTTCAAAGTTTCTTTGAACATACACTGTTCTGCTTAGTGGTCAGGAAAACTACGTACACAGCGTAGGCAGTGTGTATCTAGACCCAGTCCACTCTTCCTCCATTTCTATTTATAAAAAGTCAGGTCTTCCATGGATATCAACCAAATACAGCATATAAGGTTTCAGTAAGATCAAGTTCCTCCCTTTTATTAAGGCTGAACAAGGCAGCCCAGTATGATGAATGATGTCCCAAAGCTAACAAAACAGTCCGAGGCAGCCCTGCTCCCACAGTTAGGAGTCCCATAAGAAGACCAAGCTACATAAATGGAGCATATATGCATACAGAGTGTCCAAATCAGTCACATACAGATTTTCGGGTTGCCAATTTTGTCTCTGCAAGATCCAAGACAACCAAGGTTAGCTGATTCTGTGGATTCTTATGGTGTTTTTGACGCTGGCTCATACAGTTCTCCCCCACATAGGCTTTCCTGAGCTCCAGTTAATGTTTGACTGTGGCTTTCTATATATATTATGTGCTGCAATTACTAATTTTTTTCACTATTCTTTCCAATTAGGCTATACAGAGTAAGCATGGCTTGATCATTGCAACATTTAACAAAAGGTCTAGTATATAATAGATGCTAAGTAGTTTTTTTTGAGGTGATTATAACTATATCCACTTTATTACAAAAGGAAACCCAAAACTCCCAAAGGCTCTCCATTGATAAAAGAACTCATTGAGGCCAGCCATGAATCCAGATGTCCCCCTACACCTTTAAACTTAGCTGTAGTATCAGACACTGATTTTTTTTTGATGGGCCGTGCACATATGTGTCTCTCTCTAACTGTTACAATGCTGATCTGTACTTCTGCCTGTGGTCTACCACCTTCTCAATGGTTTGACAGCAGCGACAGCTGCTTCTGGCTCAATCAGCACCACCCTGAGACTTGCGTGCACACGTCTTTACCTTCTCCAGCTGAGAGTCCTTCCTTCAGTTTTCTGCTTCTGACTACTGACCAACTTTGTTTTGGGGACAACTGTACTTTATAAAAAGATCATTCTACAAATGTGGCATCCACTCGGCTAAGTAGTTTTTTTTTGTCAGTTTTATGTATATACAAATTAAATATTGTAACTACCACCAACTTTAAGAGTACCATGCCAGGAGTCTGATAATTCTTCCAGAAATTAAGTGCCACTCTACAGGTGTACGACCTTTCCACTACCCTGAAGTCCACTGATATTCTCCTTAGTCAGTCCCCTCTCTAGTATAAAGACCCTGGCAATGATTAATCTGCTCTCTGTCACTGGAGTTTAACTTCTCTAACATTCCATAAGTGGATTTATAAAGTCTGTGTCAGTGTGAATGCATTATGTATTTTTCCTTTAGAATAATGCTTTAGAGATGCATGTGGAATCTATAACTAGCACCCTGTTGCATGCATATTCCAGTCATTCTTGTTTTCATTCAGTAGGTGATAGGCATTGAACTGAGTTGACTGTTTATAGTTTTCTAAAGCTACTGTGAACAGCAGAGCTGTGGCAACATATGCTTTTATCTCCTTGGGTTAATTTTCTAGAAGTAAGATGCCTGTGTTGCATAGGGTTACCCTGAAATTTATGATACTGGCAAGTAACTTCTCAAAACGGTCCTTTCATTTTGACCTTTCAATAGCAATACGGGAAGATTCACATTGGTGCATATATCTCACTGATTAACCCAAAGTGGCCAGCAAGACATCATTTAACTTTTGCTTTCATACCTTTGCACTTTAGGCACACTTTCATCTCTCTCAGGGGTGATTATGAATACTTTGTCATTGGCCTGTTTACCAACAGTGCCTCTGTTCTTACACAAGGTCCATTTTCAAATATGAGTACTTTTTTTTATTTTGTTGAGCTTTAAGTGCTCTCCTTGTGTTCTGAATTAATTCCTGTTCTGGGTGCTTTGTATTTTTTCTAGTTAGTAGTTTATATTTGATTTTTGCTACATCCTTGAAAAATGTAAGTTTTTTATTACCGAGTCTGATTTGTAAATTCTTTTGGTTCATGCCATCTCTATCATGTTGCTTCTTCCCTTCTATATACTGGCTTGTTCTTCCTATTTTTCTCCTGCTCTGGCTTTTGTTAGAACAGTTGAGTAATGTGTATGATTGTACTTGTTTCTACTAGTAGAATTATTAGCTATATCACTTGGATTTAGATATAGATATTTGTTTTATGGTTCAAAACTCACTTTCTCCCTGTTTCCCTGTTTCCTTTTATGCTCCCCCTTCTCTTTGTCTTTCTTTCTTTCTGATAGGGCCACTCAAGCTGAACTTGAACATTCTATGTTGCTCAGAGTGTAATCCACATTCCTCCTGAGTGTTAGGATTACAGGGGTAGCTTAGCTGGGTTTCTATTGATGGGATATCATGACTAAAAGCAACTTGGAGAGGAAACAGTTTATTTCATCTTATACTTACAGATAACAGTCCATCACTAAGGGAAGTCGGGTCAAGAATTCAAGCCAGGAAGCTAGAGGCAGAAACTGAAGCAGAAGCCACAAAGAAACACTCTTTACAGGCTTGCTCGATGTGACTCACTCAACCTGCTTTCATATAGCACCCAGGACTACCTTCCCAAGTCACCATACCCCCAGTGCACTGGGTCCTACTCTGATATTAATAAAAAACCAAGACAACTCTACAGACTTGCCTACAGGCAATGTGTGATAAACCTCAGTTGAGGTTCCTTTCCCCTAGATAACTCTATCTTGTGCCTACTTGACATAAAATAAATAAATAAATAAATAAATAAATAAATAGCCAACCAGCCAACCAGGTCAAGGTATATGCTACCACACACAACTCAGTTTATGCTTTTAACATGAGAGTTGAAGGAATTACATCTGAGATATGGAACAAATATCAACAAATATAGAAACAAAGCCTCTCACAACTTCTTTTATCAGTCAAAAGAACCTTCTATGAGTATTGCTAACTTAAACCTTGCAAGAAGAGATTCACCACCAGGGTAGAGACAGACTTCTACAATTAAAATGCTCACAGATAGATGTCACAAATCTCTAAGTTATGCCCTTACACTCTTTTTCCTCCAGACCACTTGTTTTCCCAGGGAAGCCCTTCTCTTCCCTCTTTATAGCTTTTAAGCTGATTTGTAACGCTGAGCTCTCTGGATAGCGCCCAAGGAAGGCATCTGACATTGTCCAGTTGTCCTGGTTTAGATGGAAGGCGTCTGGGAATGATGATTCATCGTTTCAGAAAGAAGTGGAGGTCAGGAAATGGTTGAGTGCTGGAGTTTGAGTAACAAAGCAGCCAGGAGCTACTGCATGAAGTTGTAGGATAATTCATAATGGAGACTCCCATATGTTCGAGATGCTGCTGCTGAAAGCAATGGAAATGGAGGGAACCGATCTAAGAGAGAAGCTATGTGTGCTGCAGATAGCAGAGCTGGAGGCATGGAGCTCCCTAAGCTATTTAGAGCCCAGTACATTTCATAGGTGCCCCAGATTCCAGCGTGTTGTTTTGCTTGATGGTTTTGGTCTTGCTTTGATCTGATCATTCTTTCCTGGATTCTTCTCTTTTGCTAAAGAAATGGATGTTTACTGTGTTTTATTACAGGTTGGAAGTATGTACCTTCTATTGGTAGAGGTTAGACTGAATACACTTTATATTTTAACATGGTCATGAGGTTATGGGGACAAATGTTATGGCTTAAAAGTGATATCTGGGGTGTTCAGTTGATGGTGGAGTTGTGATGGTTAGTTTTAATTGTCAATTTGAAAGAATTTACTGTCACTTGGGAGATGAGTCTCTGGGAAGTCCTGTAAGATGTGGGCCTCTGGGAGGGCCTGGGGGATCATCTTGTTTACATTAATTGAAGTGGGAAGACCTGCCTAATGTACACCATTCTTGACTGGAGTCCTGGACCTTGTAAATGGAAAATGGGAACTAGGCGGTAGCACGTATTCAATACTCTCTGCATCCCAGTGTAGGGTGTGATGTGACCAGCTGTTTCAAGTTCCTTCCTCCTTGACTTCCACACCATGATGGACTGTACCTTTGAACTACGAGCTGGAATAAACCCTTTATTCTTCAGTTGTTTTGTCGAGAGTATTTTATCACAGCATCAGGAAACGGATCCGAGGCAGATGGTCAGTCCTTCAGTCAGCCATCTTAAGGCCTCTCTTTCCTGTCCTGTTCCCTTACGGGGACTTCTCTAGGCTAGGCAATTAGACAATATTGCCAGCTGCCCAAGCATTTGAAGCTTTTGAAATTGGACCAATTCCTCTTTTTTTGAGTCAGAAAAGGAATATAGCATTTTTATTAATTACTTTAAGTAGAACAAACTAAATATGTATTTAACAGTTTTGGTTCATTTAATACAGTGCATTAAATAAGTTATGAACAGAGTTAAGTAACAAAAGTTCCTATTGAATCAAATGACAAAACACAGGAAAACCAGACTCAAATGTGTCCTGCAGATGGCTTCACATCCATCACCCACCTCTGCAAACCATGCTTCCAGGCTTGGCTCTTTATTTACATTATTGGTTTTCTGTAGGGATGAAGCCTTGGTAGCCTCATCAGGAACTTGGAAAGCCACAGGAGTGGGATGAAGGTCTTCTATCAAACAACCCTTTAAACCATTCACGGAACAAGTGTTGCAGCTTCTCCCTGACAACTACAAGGCAGGGACTGGGCTGTCCCTGACAGACACCAGCTGCCTTATTTGGTATAAGCATTGACAGTTTACACTGGGCAGCTGGAGGCCTGACAAGATGAGGTCTGAGTGGGAAGCAGCACCTCTTGGGCTATGGAAGGAGATGGGAGGGACGAATCATCACTCGCCACCTCAACTTCCTCCTGGCTCACACTTACTCCATCATCTTTGGAAATGGGTGTCAACACATGAGGCAGAAGCAGGAAGTTCAGCATTTTGGCTTTACAAGGCATATAGTTGAGTGGGCAGATCCTGCCAAGCAGCGGCTGGGTCAAGGATCTTCCACAGCTGGTCACCTGGCCCACACTGGCCTGCTCAGCTCCTTCTGGCTTTTCTTACATTTGGTTCAAATACATCACCACCCAGTTCTCTGCTCTATGTCAGCTTTGGACCCCACCTCCTCGTTCCATAAGAAGAGAAGCTTCATCATTGTTCCCCCTTGGGATTTAATATCATGTGAAAATGAGGGGACAGTCTAACCCTTTTAGGGACACCTTAGAAGAAAATGACATCCTCTTCCAAAGAAGAACAGAATCTGAGTTGTGCTTCTAGACTTGACATTCCACACCACCCAAAATATTACCTGCCAGTCTCCCCTTCCCTGAGTGACTCAAGCTTGGCTTGTCAGTCACCTGGCCAGAAGAGAGAGCCTTGGGAATGTTGATTCAACCAAAGACAGGTTACGGAGATGGAAAGAATAATTTTTGTTATAAACCCTTCCGATTTTCAGAGTTGTAATCAAAAGAACTGTAACAGTCCCTTTTCCCTTTTTATCTGTTGTAGACACGGGTCAAAGCCATAAGCATGCTTGTCCTGTCAGCAAGATGACCTCTCTCCCAAGCCCCGTGCAGCACCTTGCTGATCTCTATTGCTAGATCTGCCTACTTTTTTGCTCCCTAACACAAAAGTATTTTCTTCCTTTTCTCCATATCAACTGCCAAGATTGACAGCTTGCCTGCCCTGTTGTTTCCTCCCAGGCTCTAATAAAATGATCTGTTGGCTTCTTACTGAGTCTGCTTTAAAATTTTGTCCACAAAACTAAGAAGCCACTAAAAGGAGCCCAGATCTCCAATTAGAGATGCTGACTGAAGCCTGCAGTTTAAATTCTCTCACCTTCCATCCATTTGCTGTCACTTTCCTGACCTTGCACCCTCTGATCCAGTTAGGTTTCCTATAGAATCTAAGGACATTCAAAAGAAAATAACCTGAAGCTACAAAAAAAATCCTTGAAAGAAAGAGCAGAGATAGTATGTCTATGCACATGGATGTATGCTTAGTTCCTAGGCTAAATTTATTTCATAGCCACCAATATGTCAGTATAAAACGAATCCTTAAATTTCACCATTTCCTCAATAAATTGCAATAGAAAGCTTTGTCGTCCATACTGAACAGGTAACAACTTGTCCCATAAACCAGAAACACAATATGGAAGAAGACATAAAGTGGGAAAGAGATGAGAGTCTGTGCTTATATAAATAAACTGATGAGTTTTTGTTTTGTATTATTAGATTTATGACTGCATTGATCATGGAGAAAAAGCTTAGAGAGAGCTAAAAGCTGTTTGCATCTACCTGTTAAGAGATACATACGTACATACATACATACACATGCATACAAAAAAGATGTTGCCAAATTAATGTTTGAATTTCCCTATGAAATTTTATTTTAATTAATATAAAGGAAAATGAGTATTTAAATACAGTATTCAGAAAATCTCATAAGTGTAGAAACTAATACATATTTCTTCACATTCATTTGATTTGGGTTAAAATTTGACATATTAGAAAAATTTAATATTAGTTAATATTTAAAAGCTGTGTTTTCTGAGTTAACAATATATATCCTAAAAATTAGTTTTTAATCTTTTCTGCATTTAGTAGTAAAATAAAAATCTTATATTTACTAGATGTTTAAGATTATAGAAATTATACATTTTATTTCAACAAAATCTCATCTTTAGAAATCTCATTTTACCAATATGAAATTCTGTGAGTGTGCCTAAAACAAATCCCCACATTGTGCTTTTGGTATAGTGTAAGTTTAAAGTTAAATTAAGTCAAATAAAGCAATAGAAACTAATCATTGTGAAGGTCATTTCCAAATAAGAAGTATTAGAAGTTTAATTTTGTTTGTTTACTTTTGGGTTCTTGTTGCTATGCAGTGCCCAAAAACTAAGGCTATAGCTCTTTTATTAAACATGCTCTTTTGAAATTAGTGAAAATTTGTACTTGGAAGAATCACGTGTTTCTAAAAGTTATGCCATAGAATACATGTAAAATTTGCTAGTTTTCTATAAAATGCTAGAATTTGACAGATGATTCTAATTATCTACTTTCTAACTTTTGGAGAAGAGTAAAGTTATAAATGGTAAATTTTATGCACACACCACACCACACACATACATACAAACACACCACACATACATGCACCACACACACAAACGCCAAGCACACCATGCCACGAACACACACAAACACCAAACACACACACCACACACACAAACACCAAACACACACACACCACACACACACCACACACACACCACACAAACATGCATACAACACACGCATACCACAACACACACATGCCACACACACACACACACACACACACACACCTCCAGCATATGTAAATGGAACTACCAGAAATTACAGTGAAGGACAGTGACTGCCTGAAGTGTATGTGAGAAATATAGATTGTATTTTGTAAAGAATAAAACAGAGTAACTTTGTCTTGAAGCAAAATGACCGGTTATTCAGAATGAAAATGAGGGAAAATGTGAGAGGAAACTCTACGAGGATGTAGAAAATGGCAAATCATCAGAGAAAGAGGAATTTTGTATTGTGTCATTAGATCTAGTCAAAATTATATATGTTTATTTGTATACTTTTCAAGGAATTTTCCTACTAACAGTAACTACACAAAAAAGCAAATTTAAAGTTTTCTGTTGGCTGAAATGGAAAAAAAAATATTTATCTATTTACCTTTTAAAAATAAGAGATCTTTACTCTTTGGGAAATTAACCAAAGACACTGATTTCTTCCCAGAGGAGACCCCTATTCATTCTGGACATTGTGATGTCCTTGGCTCTTTAAGAGAGGAATGTTCCCACCAGTGATAAACTTAAGTACTTTTATAATCACAGCACCTCTTATATTTGTCTTTAAAGTTTTTCTTTGTTGATTCATTCAAATAAATCACTGCTTACCCACAGCTACATGGAATCATCTTAGCGAGTATTCAAACCTTTTGAAATTTTGGACAGCTTATGATAATTTGCCCCCAAATTAATTCCTAAATAAATTGTGATCTCTACTGAATTTGAGGTTTCCCAAAAGCCCCTGGAAACTCTGAAATGGACTGCTCATTTAACCATGGCATAGAAAAGGTTAAAATTATTTAGGTTAAGTTGAATTATGTGAAAAAGCACTGCCAAATAACAAGAAAGTCTTAAAATTATTCATGTTAGCTTTGTACGGGGAAACATTAACACATATATTTCAGAAAGTGTATGGAGTTTCTGTAGATATACTAGTGCCCTCACTGTCTATGATATATAACCTGGCATAATACTACCAGTGATGGTGTTCCAGTTATTTTTTAAATACTACGTTTAATAGAAGAATCATAATTTTGTTAATTGTATTGTTTCTATGCTGAAATTTCACCAGACTTTTATTTAAGTTATTTTAATTCTTTGTCATTCAAAGATTATATGTTTTATTTTCATGATTTCTTTAAGCCTGTTATAACCATTTCCAAGCCAGAGTGCTTCTCCTCAGAAGGAACCACAAGAAGAGGCTATGCAAGGTTTTCTGGGATCCATGAGTCTGGCAACATTAAATAAACTTTGGTTCATATTGCTGGTCCTAACCAAATGTCCAAGATGCTAATTAGCTCACTAATTTAAGATTCAGTAGAACAGCGATTAATTCACCTTTACTCTATTTTGTGTTGCTTTAACAGAATACCAAGAATTGTTTAATTTGTAAAAATGTGCTTTTCTTTCACTTCTCTGGAGTATGTGAAGTCTAAGAATGAGGCACTGGGTTTTGGTCTTGTCAGTTCCCTATTGCTGTAATAAAAAAAAAGTCTAATATGAACAACTTAAAAAGAAGAAGAATTTATTTGGCTCACGTTTGGAGAAAAGGCATGCAAAACTTTTACTGCCTAATGACACACTCCTAGTTAGCTTCTTGATCCAATTATGTACCACCTCATAAAGTAATCTGAAGTCCCCGAATAACACCACTAGCTGAAGTCCAGCCCTTAAAGCATGTTTTTTTAGAAATTAGGGTGTTTCATAGCCAAACCATAACAAGGATGTTTTTATTACATCCTTACATGACAGAAAGTCATAAGGAAGCTATCTCTGATGGCTGAAGGAAGCTTCATTTACAAGATCTTTAACCCTATTACTGGGGGAGGCGCTCCCATGCATTAAATACCACTCAATACTACTGTAACAAGGATTTAGAGCCGGTGTCTGTCACATGACTCTTCACTTAGGTCTGAGTGTACCCAGTGGGACCAGCAGATGGGATGAGATTTTAGTACTTCTGCCTCCATGCTATGCCTGTCTTCATTGCTGACTCTTTTCTAAAGTTATCTGGGATTCCAGAAACAAGATTCTGGGATAAAATGAAACTGAATATACTCCTGAGCATCTGTGACTTGTGAAACAACTACAAGACCTCTACGTGGGCAATCCAATGACAAAGGTCAACCAGATGCCATTTGAACAAAACTGGCTTGCTATGTCCACCTGCCCATTGCCCCTTTGCCATGTTTCGTCCACCAGTACATCTACCCACCTTTTTCTTCCTGGCATAGTTCTACTGACTTCAGTTCCCTTTCTATTTTCTCTATTGCTGTCTTCATTTGATTTGGGGGTGAACAGCAATACCTAGTAGTGTTCTAGGATCCCCAGAGTAAGCCCCACAGCCTGGGACTCCAGTCCCACTGTCATATTAGCCACACCTGGAATTACAGAGCATATGTTGAAGCCATAGTGTGCACAGAGATTGAATATACTGATGAAGGATGATTGTGCTTCTTTATTTTTTTCATGGATACCGGATTTCTTTTTTATTACTCTTTCAAATTTTGAATTATAATTATCTTATTTCCCCCTTTTATCTATCCAGACTCTCCTACATATCCCTCTTTGCTCTCCTTCACATTCATGGCCTCTTTTTTTCCCATTAATTCTTGTTACATGCAAGCACACACACACATGCATGTATGTATGTATGTGTATGTATATATGTGTGTGTATGTATGTGCACATGTATCACAAATATAACTTGTTCAGTTTTATCAGTTTACAAGTGATGAGTTTCATTATGGCATTTTCACTCACACAGTGTGCTTGTTGATTCTGCTCTCCTATTTCCTCCCCACTCTCTAGCTAAGCAGATATTCTAGTTTTCACATGCATGTACACACACACACACACACACACACACACACACACACACAGACCCAAACATTGTAAACTTAAACAGCAAAATGAAAACAAAGTTGAAAATCAAAAAATGGGATAATGAACTGAACAGAGAGTCTTCCAAAAACAGAGAGAGATAGAGGGGGAAGGAGGGAGGGAAAGAGGGAGGAAGGAAGGAAAATGGATGGCTAATAAATATTTTTAAATTTTTTAATATCTTAAGTCATACAGGTAATTCAAATGCAAACTGCTTCACTTTCGAGAGAGAATGGGAATCATCAAGAGAGCAAATGCTGGTGAGGATGCAAAGGAAAAGAGAGCCTGCTCACTTCAACTGGGAATGCAAACTGGAGGCAGAAATCAGTATGGAGGTTTCTGAAGAGACTGAGATAATGAGGACCACATGACCTAGTTGTAGTGTTCTTGAACAGATACTCCAAGGACATTCTATCTGTCCTCAGAAATACTTCCAAATCCACGTTTATTGCTGCTCTATTCACAGTAGCAAGGAAAAAGAACTACCTCAGATGTGTTTTTTGGTGGGTTTTTATTTAAAATATTAAAATTTCTATTTTCTTGATAGCTTTCTTTCACCCCTTAAGTTATCCTTGACTCATAGAATTTTGTAGCCACAATACTTTTATAAACGGAAGTGTTATATTTTTTCCTTCTTGATATCCCCAGAATTTGTAAATTTTTCAGCATTATTTTTTTCATGGTGATGTACTTATTAACATAACAGAACATATTGAAAGCATATGACTTAAAAGCATGACCTTGATTGACATCTTATATGTAACATGCACACATGAAATTGGAGATAGCCAAGCAGCTTTAAGTAATTAAGATTTATAGTATGGAGCTAAAGATTACAAAGCTCAGTTGAAAGTACAAGCCTGATACTTTCTATGCACAGTCCTTAGTCTTACAAGAGAAGGAAGCTTCTTGGCATTTCCAGACTCCTTAGGATATCTGGAAACCTCAACAGAAACAGAAGTGGTCCAAAACTAGAGATATTGTGGGCATACATATTGTGCTACTGTGCCAATACCGAAATCTCTACTTTCCAAACAGAAGCATATTCTCCCAGGATTCTGGAGGCTAGAGATTTTTAGAACAAGGCAATAGCATCTTCTGTAGGACTTCTACTTGTGTACTCGGGTGGCAGAAAACAAGACAGAATTGCACCTCTCCTAAAAGCCTTTTCAAAATAGCATTAATCTGTTCTTGAAGGTAGAGCCCTTATTACATAAGCATTTCCCAAAGACGACACTTTCCAGCTCCACAGTGTTGGAGATTAAGACGGCAACAGAAGATTTCGAGACACATTAAGCAAATAACGGCAGGTAAATATTGTTTTGTTGTTGTTGTTGTTTGTTGTTTTCTGTTTGTGTTTTTTTTATCTTGGGTTTCTACTCTTGAGACTCCTTAGCAAAGGTGAAACAAGCCAAATGTAAGAAACACCACACCACGTGGTCAGTTACGATTTTGTTCTACTTAAGTTTAATGAATCAAGATATATTTTGCAAACAAGAATAGTGTTTCTTTTATTATCTTTAACAAATATAGACATAAAAATGTATTTCAATGAAAAAAGTTCAGGTTTTGAGTTAATTTTATGGCATTGTAAATTAGATCCTAACGTTTTTCACATTCTATCAGTTATTAAGAGTTCTAGGAAGGAACTCTGTCTATTACTAGAGGAGAAAGACAATTGCCAACCCAGTTACACAGCCTGTGATCTACAATGGTGACCTGCTTGTAAGATGGTTCAGCACAAAAGTTGTAGGCTTAACCAGCCACTACCTGACTGGAATTAAGGCTCCCTCCATGAGATGAAATCCACACCCAGCACTGCTCATGTAGTCAAGAACCTGAAACTAGCTAGGACATGGACCTAGGGGAAAACCAAATACTACTGTTCTGCTCCTGGATTCACTAGGTTCATCGTCTACTCAAACTATTAACCATGGTTTTTCTTTTAGTTTCAATAGAAATATTCAATGCCTTATTAAGGCTATGGGTGCCACTTATTAAAAAAAATGTGTAGTGTTTGTGAACGATCTAAGATTCACCTACTTGAATTACAAGAAAACAATATTTGGCCACTGGCAAGATTCAACCATCATTCTCTGTGGTTGAATTCTCAATGTCTCTTTTTTTTCTAATGAGAGGGTCATTGCAGGAGATAACTTTATTGATTGCATTGCAGGCTAGCCTCACCTTTTACCTATAAAAACTGCAAACTCCCATCACAAATGGATAAACACCAGCATATTTCCTTCTAGTTTAAGCCCTTGGCCGTGAGATGATTCCCAATATTCCCATAAAGTTTCCGCTTTAGAAAACACAATGTTACTGGAAAAATTTAGTTTGTCCCAAGTTCACCAAAACATTTTTGTCTAACTTATCTAGATAATAGAAGACAGAGCCCTGAACCCCCCTTTAGAACCTGAACTTTCTTTAGAGGCTTACAAATATAAATTTTGGATTATAGATTTAGATTTTCAACCATCCATAATTATCTTTTGACCAGTCCATTAAATACAAAAGTCAAGGAAAGAGCTCTGAGGTTTCACTTCTAACGCTTGTGAGAAGATATTATTTGAATATTGGTCACCTCTAAAATCTATTGTTTAAATAACAAAGTAACAGAATTTTGAGAGAAGTCCTTTCAAAGAAGTCATGCCCCCAAGGATCCACCACTATGAGTGCATCGATGCCATTACTGTAAGAACACATTCTGCATAAAAGTGCATCCTGGCATTTCCCTGGCCTCTCTTGACCTTCCAGCTTCTGTATCTCATACTATGGCAGGAAGGCTTTCATTGATGCTTGATACTTAATCCTTGATCTTCTCAGTCCCTAAAATCATAAGTCAATAGAATTGCTGTTCAATATGAACTGTACCATTCCAGATAGGATATCCTACCAGCAAAATCAGTTGAAGACATCTAGCTTGCGAAGGTGGCATACTCTTGCTTGGACCACTACATCCTAAAATGAAGTACAACTGTTTAACTTATTGATCTGAGGGCTGGAATAAGGAGCAAGATATTTAGATTTGTGCATTTATGTATTTTAGCCTTTTCCTCCACATGCATGAATAAAACTCTTTGTGAAAATTCAAAGGGGAAGTTTTAAATGGGAGAAAAAAAACAACAACTGCACCTGCAGTTTCAAAATATAACACAGAGAGAAATACAAGAAGAAACCAAACATTGCCCTCCACAGGGGCAGGGGCATATGCAGGTGTATGCATATGCACACGTGTGTACCTCAATACACATGCATGCAACACACATATGCATGGAACACATGCACACTTCTATATAACACACATACATAGCTTAACACACACACACACACACACACACACACACACAAGAACCTTTCCTTTGGGAATTTCTTTGACCTGACTCTAAGCAGAGTCTCTAAAGTAGGGCACTTACAGGTAGGAAGGGGTTATGCCCATATAAGTAGGATGACAAGAAGCCCATACATCAAGCAATGAGAAAATATGTTTTTCACTAGTATTTCCCATTGCTTTGGGTATATGCTCCTCCCAAAAATTTTCCTATATGGTTTCCTGTAGGGTCAAACTGCCAACAGTAGATTTGCTTAGCTTTCATGTCTCTAAGAGTAGCTTTTACATGTCTTTTTTTGAAGATGTTTCACTATATGCATGTTTTTGTTGATGTGTTCTTTTGCTGCTTCTCTTAAATTATTTTAAATTTCTCCATCATCTCTAGTTCTCATAGTTTCTTAAGGGGAGTATGCTATCATTCTTGACCTTTGAACTTTGTAGATAACTTTTGAAGGTAGCCTTTTGAGCTTCATTTACTCCTTTATTGCTTTTATTACTCACCTTGGGTACAACTTATTTAACAACTTAGTAAGGTTGTATAATAATTGCTTTATTTATGTTTATTACTTACAATTTATAAAACTTCTGGATATTTGAAGTCATTTTTTGTTTAATCATTGTTAAACACAGATAGTGTGTAGTTTACTTGTAATTCTACCGAATATATTCTTTACTTCAAATACTGTATTATAACTTAATAGAGGTTTATATGGATCTTGTTGGTCATTTATTTCTATTTTAATCATATTTATTGGATGGATTTTTCAACATCTTGAGCATATTTATGATAGTTACTTAACATCTGCACCTGTTAAATTTATCATCACTGTCATTCCTGTGTCAGTTTATATTGACTGATTTTTCTGCTGTATAATATTTTTCTGCTTGTTGTAACATCTGGTAATTTTCTTTTGGAAGTCGGCCATTGTGGATTATATATTTTTGGGATCTGGGTTTCTTTTATGGCTTTAAATGATGCTGTACATTTTTCTCTGGTGCAGTTAAAACACTGACGTCAGTTGGAATGCTTCAGATATCGCCTTTAAGCTTGCTTAGAGTGAATTCAAGATCCTATGGGCTACGAATGATGTCTCCTCAGAGCACTACCTGAAGACTTGTGTATTAAAAAGTCATACCATTTTGTCTGATGAGGTGCTCAATGATTCCAGCCCACATGAAATTATGATTCACTGCCATTACTGTTTTCCATGGTTATTTCCATTGTCTTGTACAGTCATTTTTTTAGCTGGAGGAGGGGTGCTGCTGCCCTGTCTATCTCTATACAGTTCCCCCTCTATAACAGATTCACATCCTCTAGGTGGGTTTGACCTTTCCACCTCTGATGCCAGCCTCTTTGATGACCATTGAGGGACAAACCCTATTGTGCTTCCTCCTGTAAACAACCTAATGAATAACATTCGTGTTTATACCATTTGCTGCCCTTCTTTCATGGATCACAAGCCAGAACTGCCTAAAGTCCAATGTTTGACAACCACTGTATTACATATCCTGACCCCTAGTTTCCTAGTAGTTTCAGTTAGGAGTGTGAATCTGATTCTAGTTATTCTGTCCTAATGCAAATCAGCCTTACTTTAGATATATTTGAATATTCAAATAGAGTATTCATATTAATTGTTTGAGGATTTCATCATGCATACAATGTATTTTGATAATATTCATCTTCTACTCCTTGCTCTAACACCCCCATATCTATCACCAACTCCTCTTCTTCCTCCCAACTGCTTGTCCTTTTTCTTTTAACAGCTCACTGAGTTCTACTGCCCACGTTCTCATGGGTATGGGAGTATTCACCAGAGCAGTCCTGACAGAAACACCTCTTAAAACTGACTCTTCTGCCCCCAGGAAGCCATCAACTGTCTGTATGTTCTCAATTAGCCATCAACTGTCCATAGGTTCTCATTTAGCCATCAACTGTCCATAGGTCCTCAATTAGTGGTGTGGACTTTAGAAGTCTTCTGTCCTCTCTGCCAGAATGTTGACTGACTTAATCTTATGCGAGTTTTGTGTGGGTAATCACCTGTTTTGTAAGTTCATTAAGTGCAGTGATTCGTCTTGTTTATAATACACTGTTGCACTAGAGTGTTCCCTAACCCATGGCTCTTACACTCTTTCCACCCCTCTTCGCAGATAGTTTCCGAAGGACCGGGGTGATATAGATGTCCCACTTGTGGCTGAGCTTTCCATTCTTTGCACTTTGAACAGTGAGTTCTTGGTGTTTCACTGCTATGCCGGTTAGTTTTCATTGTTGTTGCTTTTTGTTTTGCATTGTTTTGGCATCCTGATCCAAATGAGAGTCACCTGGGGAAAGGGAACCTCAAATGAGAAAATATCTCCATCAGATAGGCCTGTAGGCAAGTCTATGGGACATTTATATTTTGGTTAATGATTTAATATGGGAAGATACAGGCAGATGTGGGTGGTGTCACACCTGGACAGCTGGCTCTAGACTGTATAAAATAGCAGGCTGAGAGAGCCATTGGGTACAAGGCAGTGAGCAAGGTTCCTTCATGGCTTCTGTTTCAGTTCCTGCATCCAGGTTCCTTTCTTGATGTGAGTTCCTGCCCTGCCCTTCCTCAGTGATGGACTTTTACAGGCAACTGGAAGTTGAAATAAACACTTTCTCCCCAACTTGCTTTTGCTTAGAGTGTTTCAAACACAATAATAGAACAACAAGGACAACTGTCATCCGCTGCACAAAGAAACTTCTCCCATGCGGCCTGTGAGATGCATTAATCTATTAAGTATAGAGATACAAATTTAGAGGGTAGTTTGACAATATAGCTGTTTAGAAAAACATAACAGTAGCAATAGATTCACTCATCGGACATATGTGCTACTCAACTATGAATTCTTGTCCAGTTTTACAGTACTAGGCAGGCATCACTTCTTATGGAGCAGGGTTTATACCCAATGACAAGGCAGTTGGATACACCCATCACATTCTGGTCAGTATTCTATCCACTGGCATATCTTTTTTAAAAAAATGTTTTTATTTTTATTATTTTGTTGATTTTTGTTGAGCTCTACATTTTTCTCTGATCCCTTCCCTGCCTCTCCCCTCTCCTTCAACCCTCCCCCAAGGTCCCCATGCTCCCAATTCACTCAGGAGATCTTGTCTTTTTCTATGTCCCATGTAGATTATCACATGTACTCACTCATAAGTGGTTTTTAAACATAAAACAAAGAAAACCAGCCCACAAATCACAATCCCAGAGAACTTAGACTACAATGAGGACCCTAAAAGAGACATATATAGATCATTGGCAAAACTTAACCCACTGGTCATGATTGTCCTTTGCAGGGCTCACAGCTGGGTAGGAGTGACTTTTCTCCTACAGCAACCTAACACTTTCCTGCACAATGAAAGCTGCCTGGTCCTGACCAACTTAACTTTTCCATCCTGTGACAGGTGTGTGGTGTCTTCAGCAGTTGTTACTATATGACACATATTTTAAAGGAAATGAAGGCATAAAGATGTCATGGTAACTTAATGAGCAAACTGAATAAATTTAAGAGTAAGGAGAAAAAATGCAGTAATGTGATCAGAATTAAAGGAAAACCTAGCAGATGAAAAATAGGAATCCGAAATAGTGATTAAGTGATTAGTGATTAACAGTGATTAAGTCAGTCTGGAAGTTGAAGTAAAGCAGATGATCTTTAGTTTAATGGTCATTTATGTAAAACTAGAACTTGTAGAAATTATACAAAAATTGTGCATGTTAACTTTGCCAAAGAAATTATTTTATATTGCTGTTTTTGTTTTGTTTTTTTTTTTTGAAACGGGGTTCTCTATTTAGTTTTGGCTGTCCTATAACTCACTCTGTAGATCAGACTGGCCTGGAATTCAAAAGATCTGCCTGCTTCTGTCTCCTCAGTGCTGGGATTAAAGGTGTGGACCACTCCATCCACCTAGAAATTATTTTATTTAACATAGTCTTCAAAAAATAAAAATTTGGCTAAACCAGTGTCCACAACAAAGAAATTGTGATTTTTTTTCCTCCCACTGTGCCACTTTAGAGTGTTCAGTTTAGCATTCTGTTTTATAAAAACAGCATTGAAACAAGGACACAACAGGTAAGAGTACTGCCTACACATCAGCAAAGCTTCACATCCAGTGGTCCAAGCAGTGGTCAGAGATAAAAACTGGGAAGTATCTTCCCACCTAATATACACAGCTTTCTACTTTTCTACAACCCATTTCAGTGGTTGATTCAAACATTTGCCCTAGAATTTAAGTGCTCATATGCTATTCTCTCATGTATATTGCCCATCTCTGTCTCACTCACTGTTCTTTACTTTCTTTCCTTTAGACTTTTCATTATTGCCCCTGGGGAACCAAAGAAAGAAAGGATGGTAGTCTTATTCAAGGTACTTCCCTCCTCCCCACCAGTTCAGGGCTCTGGAAGTAATATATCTTTGAACTTAAGTCCAGTTTCAATGATGTTCTGAGTTTGAACCTTATAATTGAAAAGTCGGTAACTATCATAGGTTATCTCCAGGAACACCAGTGAAGACACCCAAGAGGGAGACAGAGGCAGAGAGAGGGTGAGGTAAGCTCAGACTGAACAAAGATAAATCAAGAGTCATTAGATTTCTACCAGGAGAATCAAATTTCCCTTGGGAGGGAAACTTGGTGACAGGTTAGACAGCTAGGCATTAGGCTTCCTGGTGGAAAAGGAAACTTCCTGCAACAGGCAAACTGAGTCTCCATACCCAGTGCCTTCTTTTCTATCAAGGCAACTTGCTAGCTACTCTGCTATTGGGATTCCCAGAGAACAAAAGGGCTCAAGACAGAAACCAACACATAGGTGTCCCTATAACAAGAAAACCATGTCCTGTCATAATAAACTGGTGTATAATTGCTCTGCTTACCAACTGGTGGTTCTGAGAGTATAAACTTGTCACCTACCATATGGTCTATGCTCAAAGTCTCCTCTGCAATGGCACTAGTTTGTCCTCTTCCCATTTTGAATTCCACTCATTTCTAGATTTGTTATACATTTTTATAAGTTATCTGAACATGGCACAATTTTGTCTAGAACTCACTAATAAAAATTCATGAAAAAAAATGGAAGGGAAAGTGAAGCAATTTAACTCAGAAATCTTTATTGTAACTGATGGAAACACTGCTCAACTGAGCTCAGGAAAAAGAAAGAACAGGAATGGAAGTTGTGTCATGGATAAGATATGCTTTTAACATGGCAATTTCTCCCAAATTTATCTGTAGATTCAGTATAATCTCTACCAAATTCCCAACAAAAGTTCTCTCCTTTAAAAAAAACTTATACTTATATATACATAAGTGCTTAAACACATGAGAAATTAACTCGTAGTGACTCTGAATTAGGAAGATATCTCAGCTATGAAAGCAACACATCATTTTGTTGGTGTACAAAAGAGTTCCACACTAGCCTGAAATGGAATATAACAAAGGTTTATTTATTAGGGGGATAAAGTCACAGAAAGAGTAGTGATCTGCAGTCCTCTGCATGCACTGGGAACTGGAACCAAATCCAGCAGCTAAGAGGTCTTGTGCACAATTTTTCTCTGCATTTATAGTACATGAGACCATGCCCAAAATGGGCTGGTATCTTAAAGGCTATTGGCTGAAGGAGTTCCTACAGCACCTCCCCCTTTTGTCTAAGAGAGTTATAAGCCTAATACAAAACCATAAACAATAAGAACAAATATCAAATATTGTCTACCCTTACACCCATATTATGAAGACAGGATACCTTTATGTTGATTTAACCTAACAGCCTCCAGAATCAAATGTTTCTCTGCAGTCAAATAATTCAAAGAAAACACAACAATATACATAATCCAGACTCTCTTTGTATATTTCATCTTTACGTGGCTTATTGTTCTTTACTTCTTTAATCTATGACTGTTTGTACTATTTTATATTACTGTTACTGTCTCTTTACAGACTTTCTTTCATTTTTTAAAAATGTTCTATAGTCTTTTTCTTCTCTCTTTAAGCCTACATACATTTTTTAAAAACACACTGTGACCCATTCAGAGGTTTATTTTTGTCTGAATCTGTCTTTATTGGGTACCTGTAATCATTTTCTGACTAGGAGCACCTTTTTTTATGCATGTAGATATGGCTAGGACCAACTCTGTGGCCCTACCTGTTTGCTCCACCAGGTCCAACATGGCAGAGGTATTTTCACTCTATGTTCAGTGCCTCTGCAAGCCTTCCTAACTACCCCAGCTCCAGGGACATAATTGGTCTATGTCGCCATTAAACAATTTGTAACGCACAGCTCACAACCCCTATTTAAGTGCCCCATATCAAGACCTCCTGAAAGAACCAGAGCCATTCATGCAAACCGGAAGGCTGGTTTTTTTTTTTTTTTTGAAGGAGCTGCACAGTTTTTTCTGCTAATGCTGAGTCAGGAAGCTTTCTCTTAAAGGAATCATGCCTCTGCTTCCTCTAGCAAACAGAGTCTATCTAAAAAAAAAAAAAAATTCAGCTATAGGTCTTATGTGGATCTGTGCCCCAAACAGAGGGCACCAAGTTTGTGGTGTACAAAAGAGTTCAAAAATAACCCAGAATGGAGTATAACCAAAGTTTTTTTTTTTATTGAGTTTATGGTTAAACTCACAGAAAGAGTAGCCATCCATAGTCCTCTGTGTGTGCTGGGGCTGGAACCAAGTCCAGCAGCCAAGAGACTTGTGCATGCTTTACATGAAACCAACACTTGAAGTGGGCCAGTATCTTAAAGGCTATTGGCTGAAAGAGCTCCCACAGCACCATCTAGACCTGAAAAAAAAAAAGGCTGATGGAATGAAATTACATTTTTTTCTTTTTAAAAAGCATCAGTGACATAAAAGAAGAGCAAATCACAGGTCTGAGAGAATATTTTCTTTATATATTACATACCTTATATATAATGTATGAACTATATCTTTATATATTATGTACCTTTTAAAAGAACTTCCATTTTGAATGTATAAGAAACACGAAATTTCAGGAAGATGACTAAATAAACTATGGGCAAAACATTTGAATAGACAGTTCATGTAGTGTGCGTCTGAATGGCCAGTAAGTACAGGAAGGGAAACTCATTAGCACTAAATCCTAGGAGAATGACAAGCACAGCCCAGAACACCAACCTACACCAAGTAGACAGGTCGTGACTGATCCAAGAGATTGCAGATGGGAAGGGCACTAAGATGGATGAAAAGATTGGACAGGTAGGGGAGACATGTAACATGAGGTCCTGCTTGTTGGGATTTCTGTTCCGCCCTGTACCCCATAGCTGGTAAGCCTCAAAAAAAATCGCACAGAGAGTCTACATTAGGTTATAAACTGATTGGCCCATTAGCTCAGGCTTCATATTAGCTCTTATAACTTATATAGCCCATTATTCTTATCTATGTTAGCCACATGGCTCAGTACCTTTCTCAGCGGGGCAGGTCACATACTGCTTCTTCTGTGGTCTGGGCAGGAGTGGCGAGAGAGCTTCCTGCTTCCCAGAATTCAATTCTCCTTGCTCCACCTCTACTTCCTGTCTGGTTGTCCCACCTATACATCCTGGCTAATGGCCAATCAGTGTTTATTTAAATCATGATTGACAGAATACAGACAATTCTCCCACATCAGAGATAGTTGTGCAAAATGGGTTTTTGTTTGTTTTGCTTTTAATAAATTGTTTTTTAAAGCTTTCTTTTGTGTGGGGCACTACCGGGTGGGGGGCAGATATTGAGGGACTGGGGTATGAGCAGGATTGGAGTGCATGATGTGACCTTTCTTAAGAACGAATTAAAAATTATGCTTAAAATAAAAGACTGCAGTACCAAACACTACTTAGGATACTAATAATATTGGTAGTTATATAAAATAGTAGAATTATATTGAAACCGTTTTTTCTTAAAGATTTAAAAATAAATATTATATAATCCATGAATTCTACCCAAAAATAATATAATAAGGTTCAAAAAATTTCTTCTCATGTATGAAAATTGGTATTATTCATAATACTCATATATTAAAAAATATATATCACTTAGTAAAAGATGGAGAAAATACACTACAACAGGATGAAAAAATATTGTCAATTATAAAGAAATAAAATGTTAAGGCACACCTCAACATGGGTGAATGTCAAAAACAATATTTTGAATGATAACAGCCAGACATAATACCAATATTGTATGGTTCTTGATTCTACTCATGTAAAATTCCAGAGAAATAAAAATACAAGGATAGAGAAAGAAAGCAGATGAACCCGTTGCTGAAACGGGAGGTGTAGATGGCAACTGGGCCTGTGTCAGAAACATGCCACAGTGAGGGCCTACTACCCCTTTAAATCTCCTAACACGTCTCAAATTAAGTGTGTTCATGAAATGGGTATATTTCCTGATATGTAAATTATACCTTTCTAAATGCATTCCCATGTAAATGAATGGAGCCCTTCAACCAAGCAGGAGAAAGACTTGGATGTGACCAGTTCGCTGAGAAAAGTAAATCTGATTTGCATACAATCAAGAATGAGAGTCTATGCTTCTCAATTCCTGTGTGTGTGTGTGTTTGCATGCGGCGTGCGCATCACACACACCTTTGAAATGTCTCCTCCATGTAATTAAACTGTACTTCCATTTGATAGACAGGGAGACCAATTCTTGCAGGTATTAAGGTTCATACTGTTGGTCACATGGCAAGTACGTCCCTGGCACAACTAGAATTAGATTTGTCAGGCTACAGAGTCTTCTCTGCTTTTCTTAAGGATACTCTTCTTTTATCTTGTACTTATCCTAAGAAGTTAGCTTCCATTTCAGTAGCATATTGACTCTATTTTTTTCTAGATAAGACATTTTCCATACCTATATTAAAGACATAGCTGTCACCAAAGACTAAATAAGTGGATACTCTCTCTCAGATTCTCTCCAATACTGTACTGTTCTTTCTTTGTTCACACTTTTTTTTTTTTTACTCCACACCTCTAGTTTCCACTTTTCTTCAGGCATCTGAATGTCTAATTTTCAACAGTTTCCCTCCAAATGGAAATCACTATTGGTACGGCAAGCATTTGGAGTTTTATTATTGATTTATGCCTCGGGTGAAGAGGTTAATTAAATGTGAATTTTAAGCCGACAACATGATTAGGAGAGTGAGGCAGCTGGAATTCATGAATACTTCCAAAGCCATTAGAACTATTTAAAATGAGCGATGAATGGAGGTGGGAGTGTGGGGGTGGGGTAGTCACACAGAGTTATTTGTGACTAGATTAATGAAATTCTGAAGAATTACAGAATCTTTCCAAGGCATTCAAGTCCAGCTGGGTTTTTACTTTGCATTTATATTGACATTAGCACGGAATATAATACATTCTTAATAAACCACTCTTCCATATTCTCTTTGTTTTTTTTTCTATTTAAAATTGCATTTTCAGGCCCTGAGTTTATCCACATCAACAGGCCACTCTGAAAGATGGGAAAGTCTTACCTTGCCAACACATAAAGTGCTCAAAGGATGGCTTGTTAAAATGCAGGAGGATGACTTAGACTCAGCCCTTCAATTCTCCACAGCTCTCAGGCACAACTTTGAAGGTCATCTTTGAAAAATCTGAATGAGGGTTTTTTTTATCATAAAAACACGCTGAAAGGTTATTATAAACAAGGGATTTGTTATATTTTGATGCTATTGCAAATTGTAACTATAAAACTCCACACTTGTTGCATTTTAATTGGTAACAGGCATAATCCCGCTTACAGCACAGCGGGATGAATAGATCCATAACTGTGATGCAGGACACAGACATGTTGGCAACATGCCAACTGGAGCAAGCCCACATCAGTTTCATCTTCATTGTGATAAAGTAAGCTGGTATCTGTACCTGGTAATAACATCCTTGCCACCATCTATTGTGTAGAAACAGCAGAAAAGATATGGGCATGGATGAATACCAAGTCAGAATCAAAGGCTCGGGGAAATGGAGTTTGAAAGTCAGTCTAGAATCAGATATTTCAAGTGGAGAGGATTAAAATTTCAGACAAATGCTGAAATGACAGCTGGCTAAGGTGGTGGCACGGGAGAACAAAGAATTTTCAATTAAAAACTATGAAGCCGTACACTGAAGCGTGAGGAAGGTTCTCTCACTTCACACAAACAGTACAGTGACAATCATGTGACTCCAGGCAAAGTGTCACTGAGTTTTGTCCTTCCATATTAGGGTGTTTGTAACAGCAGTACTCCAGTGGGTTGTGTCTTTTGAGAGTTGGGTAGGATTTCTGGAACCTAGAGATTGACCCTCCATCTGGAGAGGCTAGCTGGAGCAGGTTTCACGATTCTTGAAGTGCCCAGGATGATAGTCCTGGCTTTGCTTTGGCTATGGCTCAGATTCAAAACATCCCCCAGTGGCTCATGACCTGCACCCTTAGTTGTGAGCTGACAGGTTTTGAGTTTGCTGACTGCATGCATAGGGCTCTGAGCTAGGGAATGGATTAATGCCTTGATAGACTTATAAGATAGTGGCATTACTAATAAGAGGTGGCTCCTAACTGGAGGAAATAGGTTGGTGGTATGTGGATATAAGGCCTATCCTTCCCTAACTTCCTCCTTTATGTCCTATTCTTTGCTCCTTGTCTGCTGAGAGGAAGGATGTTCTGTTTGATCACGTGCTACCACCTCCTTGATGTGGGCCCTAATCGTGGCTCAAAGCAACAGACTGAACCGGGAAATTCCTGAAACCCTGAGCTAAAGCCTTGGCTTCCCTTGGCTTTGTTCCTGCCCGCTGTTTTTCGTAACTTTAACACACCCCCTTTGTGTTTCTATTTCCACTTCAGGAGCTAATTTTGTCCATAGTAAATGGCACATGTTCATTCCATATGCTTAGTTTCTTCCCCTGTCGGTAACTTCCCTTGGTTCCAGACGGCCACCCTGGCCTTCCACACAAGCCTGGGTTATACCTCTTTCAAGTATGGGTAGAGGCATTGCCTGCCATAGGGGAGGGTCATTGATGACATTTTGGGTCACATAATTATTTTGTTTTAGAATGAGACCGTGTGCACTATCAGCTCCTCTGGAGGCTAAGGCAGAAAGTTACAAGTTCAAGATTAGCCTGGACTACAGAGTGAGTACTGGGCTCAATCTGGGTAACTTAGTGGGGTCCCTGCCACAAACTAAAAAGCAAAAAAAGAAGGGGCCTGGGATGTAGTTCATGGATAGAGCATTTACCTAGCATACACAAAGCAATAGCTTCCATCACCAATGTCAGTCCAACAGAAAAAAAAAAGTAATTACCAAATGCACCCTAGTGAAGCTGAAGACCTCTGACTAAGAAGATCGTTTTAGAGTGCATTACTTTGATATGTTGGCCTTGAAGACCATATTTAATTAAGTAATTAATTTTTTGGTTTTTCTCTGTGGCTTTGGAGCCTGCCCTGGAACTAGCTCTTGTAGACCAGGCTGGACTCTGCCTCCCGAGTGCTGGGATTAAAGGCGTGTGCCACCACCACCCGGCTTGAAGACCGTATTTAATATAGTTAAGCTCTGACTATATTCTTACCCAAAAGAAAATGAGTTATGTGAAGATTTAGTAAGAGGTGGGGATAGACAACAGAAGTGGCTGTTAGAGGGGGCTGTTTCAGGAGACAGAAAGCCACCTCTGCCACCTAAAAACCATGCCCCTAGCTGACTCCCCACAGCCTACCTCCTGTCTGCTCAATGTTAATCTTGCATCGTTCTGACCCGAGAGAAGAGCAGGCACAGTGGAAGGGTTTGTGTTGGTCTAGAGTTTCGGAGGTAACAGTATGCAGGTTTTGGTCCTGCTGCTTCTGGACCTGTGGGGAAGGAGAAAAGCACACTGGGGGACATACGTTGGAGTAAAATGACTCACCACATGGTAAGCAGGAGGCAGAGGGAGACAGAGAGGGGCCCGGAGAAACAGACCTGCAACCCTGAATCTGCTCTGCCAACAAGACTTTATCATTTAAGTGTTTAGAATTCCCAAAAACAATGTGCGGGCCCAGGGACCAAGCTTTAACATGTTTAACTTAAGGGAAATGTTCCATATTTAAACCAAAGCACCAGCAAGAGGAATGCTTTGCCTTAGGACTGCTCGGTACCCACACACAGGCTTAATCTTTTCCCCATGTCTAGCAGTCGAGGCTCAGTGGAGCCAGGGTTAGAGGGAGTAATTTCCTTACATCTCCCTGTCATGAGTCTTTATTTCCAGTTCTGTTTCTTTTCAAAGAAGCTGACAGATTGAATATCAACTCCCTTCGGGGAAAACCCTCCTCTCCACTGGTGTGTGCCCTTGCTAGATGTCCTTAGCAGACAGCTACTTCTGAGACCTTTAGCACAAGGCGTACTCACAAAGCAGCAATCAGTGGCTTTTCTATCTTCTCCTTCTAAATTACACATATGAATTGTGAGCTCTTTCAACTGTAATAGTCATTAAAATTTTGTTTCTTCAATATTAAATTGGTATACACGGAATTTCAGCAATGTGGTTTGTGTCTTTTCTCTGAGTGCCTAGAATAGTGTCTTCTATATAAAACACAATAAAGTGCTGAGTAAATGAAAGCAGGCCTATTTTTCTTTAATGTCTTAAGATAATATTTTTATAGGTTTCAAAGCTCTTATTCGAACGATCAAGCTACAAAAAAGATGCCGTCTTATCCATGCGCTGCTGTGCCAGTGGTTCTCAACCCATGGGTCATGACTCCTTTGGAGGGGCATCAAATGACCTTTTACAGGGGTCACATATCAGATATCCTGCTTATCAAATATTTATGTTACAATTCATAACTTCATAACAGTAGTAAAATTACAGTTCTGGAATAGCAACAAAATAATATGCTGTGGCCACCACAACATAAGGAAATATATTAAAGGGTCACAGCATTAGAAAGATTGAGAGCCACTGTTCGGTGCAATCTTGAGACCCCTGGACAAGTTCACACACCCTAGAGTTGTGTTTCTTCATAAGTTTGTGTGTTTAGATCTATCTCTCTGACAGATACTGAGTATCTTGGCTGTCCTGGTGGCAGTTGCTACTCACCAATATAATAAAGAAATGGTTGGGTGTTATTAATAACTGTTGATTTCTTAACCTTAACTAAAAGAAGTTGCTGGCATATTTACTCCAGTTTCAACTGTGGAAGAGGCACAACAACAGGGAATGGAGCTGACACAATCAGGTGTGTGGATAGGACTTGGCAGAGGAGATGTTTGAATTAGTGTGCAGATCCTCAAAATTTGCCATCTGCCAAGGAAGTAAATGAGACAGCCCCAAGGAACAGTGCAGGACCAAAGAAAGGGACTCTGGGAGCCAGTGGATGTTCAGGGGCATTTGAGACACAAAGGGGTTGTGAGTTTCAAACACCTTTGGGCATTCCAACCAGAAGCCTGAGGAGTGGCAGCAGGAAGTCCCTGCTGAGAGTTAGCTGTTCGGGATGATCTTTCCTTTCTACAACTCTGTGGACACCAGAAGATCCTGCATCAAAAATTTAAGCCAGTGTTCCCAACACAGTGG
Source organism: Ondatra zibethicus (assembly GCA_004026605.1). Classification (NCBI taxonomy): domain Eukaryota; kingdom Metazoa; phylum Chordata; class Mammalia; order Rodentia; family Cricetidae; genus Ondatra; species Ondatra zibethicus. The sequence goes on from PVIU01002916.1 coordinate 105,070, forward strand.
TCTTCTGTGTCCCTGGGTTATACTCTGCTCCATTAACAAGGGTCAAGAGAGCAATTCTTTTGCCTTATGCTTGTTTGTGCTTATTTAATTCAATTCACAAGAGGCAATTAAGCACTGTAGAATCACAGTTACTTACATTTTATGAAAATATTTATAATGATAATGTAAAAGTTATATGGTCACTAAAATCCCATGGCTATATTAACAATTGGGATATGCTTCTGATTGGGGCTTGGTGGTTAAGTGCCCCATTCATTGGTTCACTGTCTTTACAGTTTGTGATGTCCTTGCTCATCCTCAACGAATTCAAGGAGAAGGGCTGTTGTTCTCCTGCACTAGGCTTACAATGGAGTTGACACGAGAGCCCCAGCACCCTGCTTGGTGTCAATACCTGGGGGTTCTGAGCCCATGCTCAGAGGAAATGAGCTGGAGGGAGCTTGCCACTCAGAATGTGAAATTAAAGAGGGATGGCTGAAGAAAACAATGGAAAACACAGTGAGAAATCAGCCTAGATTTAGCATCTTTCCTATCTGAGTTACTTTCTAAAGAGGTGGGAACATTTAGTACTTTTTTTTTTTACAACTTTACCTCCAGACCCACCCCTGGTTACTTTCTCATCAGCTCTAAGCCCAACCATGAACTTGGTACTTTTGTGCTGCATCTGTTAACTCATACAGCAATGCACCATGGAAACTGGCAGTAACTTCTTAGGATTTCTCCTCATCCTGGGCCTGTTGTGCAAGGTGGCTTAACCGTAGAGGGTACTACCTGATCCATTTTTGTAGCAGGCTTTCTTTTAGGACACCAACCAGCTCCCAAATCATGATATGTAAATTTATTATTATATTTATGAGTGCTCAGCCTTACCTTACTTACCTTAGCTTTTATTTTTTGTTTTAGGTTTTCAAGCCAGGGTTTCTCTGTGTAACAGCCCTCCCTGGCAGTCCTTGCTGGTCTCAAACTCATGGAGCACTTGCCTTTGCCTCCCGAGTGCTGGGATAAAAGTGTGCACCACCACTACCCAGCTCTTTATCTATGATTTGCCTCTGGGATTTTTACCTTTCTTTCTTTCTTTCTTTCTTTCTTTCTTTCTTTCTTTCTTTCTTTCTTTCTTTCTTTCTTTCTTTCTTTCTGTGTATCCTACTTCCCAGCTTCTTCTGTCTGGTTGGCAGCTGCTTGACTTCTGGCCCTGGGTATGTCCCGGTCTTTCTCCTTCGTTCTCTTTTTCTTCTCTCACCTCTTACTTATTCTTTCTGTCTGTTAGCCCAGTTTATCGACTACTGCCTAGCTATTGGCCATTCAGCTTTTTATTAGACCAATCAGGTACCAGAGGTAGGTGAATCAACACACCTTTACATAATTAAATAAATGCAACAAAATAAATGTAACACATCTTTACATCATTAACAAAGGAAAATAAACAAATATAACACACCTTCTCATATTTAAGGTAAGATTCTGCCACATAAACAAATGCAGTACATCTTTACATAGTTAAAATAATATTCCACAACACATCTTGTCCTTTAATGTACTACTGATATTTGTTTTCTGGTAAAGAGTGGTGAAAGCAAGCTTCTTGTTTTGTTGATTTCCCAGCCTCTACAGTATTTGCTTAGCCATTGAAAGGTTAGATTTAGAAAGAGTAGGTCTCCTGGAACACCTATCCTCAAGATGACAGGAGAGAAAGCAAGGACAGAAACTTCCCACGGCAGATTAATAATCAGAAACTTTAAAGCCCTGAGACGGGAAGTGCAGAGCCAAAATTGCTTTTGCCTTCTTTTTATCTACACTGCACCTAGGAGCTCTTTTCATTTTCCACTGATTTACAGCACTAAACACAGAGAAAATTCTGCATGCATGAATAACATGTGATGGGTAGCCCAAATGAAAAGCACAGGCCAAAATATCCACTTCAGTGCCTGAATTATTGAATTATTTGTGAAGGGTTTCTGCATCAGCCAGCAAGCCAGATAATTGCTCAGTGTTACTATTTTCTTCTCCATAAGTATAGATGCCTTTGTTGAATTGGCATCTTTGTTGAATTAACAAAAGCAAGAGGAAATATTTAGCAAAGAATTGATTGAAAGGCAATAAAAAGGGCAATTTTGAAAAATCTCTGAACAAAAAAAAAGTTTCTTCCACTGTCTGTGCTTATTAGGAAGTGAATCAAGCCCTGGGAAAAGATAGTTTTCCTTAATGGCAATAATAAAGTGTCATTCATGAAGCCTTCAATGACTACAGACTTGGGTGACATTTTAGTACAAGGATTAGTTTATATGTGAGGTTATAACTGTCAAAGGCAAGTTGTCCTTTTCCCAAGACTATCCCAGGAAATCACACTGTTTGTCAAAACACAGTATCGGACTCACAATTACCTCCATAGTCTAACACTGTTCGTGTCTGTGTGGCTTGGGTTCTACCCCCAGCATGTGCAGTATCATAAAACAACCATTCATTTACTTCCCTTCTCTCAAGCTGTCCTCAGAGCATGTTGCAAAGTCTTTAGAACACTCCTAATTATCAGAACTCTGAACAATCTTACCCATTTCTAAGAAAGGAAACATCTTCTCAAAAGATAAAACTAAACTTGGTAACTAAGTTAGATATCCCATTCTTACCAATACGCAGTAAGATCCATTATGCCAGCCAGGACAAAGTTGCTGAATCCTAGGATGGTGTTCTCCTGATAAAATAATCATATGTTGGAGGGTAATTTATCTTTTCATCCTTTCAAAACAAGCAGAGTGCCTTGTCATTGTTAGACCAGAAAAAATGATGACCTTTTCTCATGACTTCAAATTTTATGCTTGTGTCTATTCTTCTAGATATCAAAGGAGATTATTTGTATACATTATTGGAATATGTTTGCAAGGAAAAATACAAAAACAAAGCCAAGGTTATTCAGCAGGTTAAATTTAATTATGCAGTAGTAGTCAATTTTCTTATACAAAATATGTAGAAAATTCTCCTCTGTTTCAATTTTGCTTTAAGTAGCTACATAAATATCTTATTCTCTTAGCTACACAGTGCAACAGTTTCACCATTGCATTTATTAATGTATTTTTATTTCCTCACCTCAGCTTAATAACTGTGACTTAAAAGGTATTCAAATGCTTAGATGATGCTTAAAATGTCATTGATAATGTTTCATGTAGAACACACATTGATTTTTAAAATGATTCTAAAGAATTTTTTAAAGTATTAAGATTTTTAATTATTAGTAACAGTTTAACAAACAGTAATTTTAAACTTTCTCTTGTAAAATATTTATTATATACATTGTTTGCTTATTTCAAATGAACTATTCAATCTTATTTTCTACCACAATGTTGGGTTCTAGATCCTGTGATTTTTTTTAATAAGATAAATACACATGTTCTTGAACACACCAAGTTCAGGGCACAAAGTTCATATGGGAGCTTCGTCACCTCCTTATTGCATAAATTTGGACATTGTATTCATTCTTCTCCTCTGAAAAAGGAGCATTAAATATATTTCATAATTTTGTAAGCCAAAGGAGGTGGCACATGAGAATTACCTAACACAGGCCTCAGTGTTTAGTACTGACTTAATAAGTGTTAGCTTTCACCCTACTGAAGATCAAAAAGCATTTCAAAATGATGCCGTTGTGTCTCCATGAAAATTGAAGCTTTTGGAAGACATCCGTCTTATTTGTTCATTAGAGCAGAAACACTTGTCATCCAACTGAAACTACTCTATTTCAAAGTTACCACACGCAGCTGAACGGAATAAAACTGCCCTTGCTCTGTAAGCACACAATTGGGCTAGCAGTTTCCATGCATTTTATTTTGGTCTTTACGTGCCCAGTATTTCCTCTGCTGCTTCTGGTTGGTTGTTCCTTCTGTATTTTGCTGCGTACATGCCCCACTACCAATTATTCAGGACTGACTTTTTCCTGAAATGAGAAGGGAAACTCCCTGAGGCCTCTGCTTGCCTGATCAACTTCACATTCACAAACCGCTAAACGAATGGAGGCTGGATAATCATCCTGACAGCGGCCATCACTGTAGGACTGGAATGTTGAGCTAAGCTCTGGCTTCAAACGTGTGCCTGTGTTGTCGCGGCTGTTAGATTGAAAATGTTTGACTTTGAAAAGAAGTTAGAGAGAATTTGATTGACAACTGGTAACCCAGGCCTGGAACTCAATTCACCTCTGAAACGAGAAGGGTCTCATCGCCTCCCTTTGCCCATCCTCACTCCCTTTTTCTCAAACTTATTTCCTCACATCATTCAAGGATCAGTCACTCAGTTGACAGATCACACATTAAAATCTGCACCAGTTAGGTTGGCTCAGTAGAAATGCACCTCCACACTGCACTCCCACCCCAGTTCCTGGAGGGGCAGCTTCATCCCATTTCAAGATGGCTCTGGAATCAATAGGTCATTGCAAACACATATGGAACAGGCAGAAACATGAAGCAGATACAACTTCACGATGAAGGGATTTTCAATTATTAGTTACTTTGAAATGTACTGTATACCAAGGAGACCTGATCATTTCATCCTGGATTTCTCTGCCTCCTTCAATGTCCTTTCTTTGGCTCACTTATACCAGGCTTTTAGTTTTTTGTTTGTTTGTTTGTTTTTGTTTTCTTGACAAGCAAGGTCACATGCTTGGGAAACTTTCGAGCTCCAGTAATACATTTTCACTGCTCATTCAGCAATCAACCTCTTATTGGTTAGATAAGCCATAACCCACATCACTTCCTTCGAGGAGAAAATTTCTGGTAAATTAAAACAAAACGAGTCTGGCCTTCCATGCATCCTCACTGGAGTGGTACAACTGCTTCGAGTGACACTCCATGATTTTTTCCATGGCCTGACCATCTTGAGAGTAAACTCCTTGATAATGTTCTCATCCCAGTATTTCCTCAGAACTCTAATACTCAGTGATGAAAAGCATACAACATGCAACATGACATTCAATGGAGAAAATGACCAGAGCAGAATTACAAATGTCTCTTCTAGGTTTTCATGCCTCTCAACCCCTGACAAATCTCCCACAAAAAGGGTATATTTCTATTAATTTTCTTTGAGGGGTCTCCCCCCAAAAAGTCATCAACTACCAAAAAACTGTTAGAATAACAGCTGTTTCTTGACTCATCTACCTCAAATCCTGCCCCAAAGTTTAATAAGCTGTAATGTTTCCAAGTTTAAGCTGTTGTGACCCCCTCTCTCTATGTAGGAAACATTTTGCCTTATTGTCCCAGAGTGGCGACAAATTTGTGCTTATGGAGATTCATTTTTTTCATTGGGTAGGAGGGTGTTATGTATGTTTTGAAGCAGAAATGGAATAAATCTAGATGTTAAGGGTCTAGATTATTAACTCTGGAATTTCAACTCCATTCACGCCATGTTCCAGCTAATTGTTCGACACAGTCCTCATCATAGCTGGCTCCATTCTATTCCTAGCTTCCAATAACATTGATAATTTTTAAGGGGTTAAATTGGTGACAGGTCTTTAAAGGCCACATGCTGCCAGTGAAGGATGCTGCTATACATGTACTTAGCATACTGAAGCCTAAGGTCTTGGGTTCCATGCCCAACATCACTGCTACCACCAGTAAATATCCCAATATTATAAATAAGCTGACTGCTTAAGACCCTTCTGTGGTTCAATTTGAACAAAGTTGATTCCTACACCTTTCCTGTTATTATTCATTCAATATTTCTTTAGTTTTGCTGTATGGATGGTGATAGGCTGATACCTGTGTGTTCTGGCTGGGAAATGAAATCTGCTGTCCTGTAACACAAGGCATAGCATGATGCATCTCTCCAGAAAGTCACAGAAGATGGTGAAGGGGAACATACACAAAGTGAACAAGGTAAGTTTCGAGGCAGAGAAGACAAATGTCTCCTGGAATAAATCAGACATGAGACATGGAAGAGAACTGAAGGCAGTATATGTAGAACTACCTAGAGAGAGAATAAAAATCAATAATAGACTAATGAGCATTGAAATTAGGTTAAAATTTTGCATGCGAACAGAAAACTATTTAAAAGAATTTTGTAAAACTTCTTTTTATTTTTTTAAGCAAGAAAACAATCTATAAGTGTCAAGAAAAATCAAGATTCTGTTAGCCTCAAAAAAAAAAACTATTGAAAACTCCCCAGTGAAATCTATAGATTTTGTTTTATATTTTTGAGACAGTGCCTCCCAAAGTAGCTCAGGGTATCCTGGTATTCATTAAGTAGAACAGGCTAGCCTCAAGCTCAGGTCAACCATCCTGACTCAGTGTCTGTTACAGGTGTGCATCACCATACCCAGCTAAGATTTTGAACAATGTAGCCTAGTAGAAACAAAACTGAAGGAGTACACTGAGCCACGGTATGATTGGAACCCCTAGAGGGAGAAAGAGCTAAACCAGCTAAGGTATGAACAAAGTAACCTAGTAGGAACAAAACTGAAGAAACACGTGGAGGGGTGGTAAAACTGGAACTTCCTGAGGGAGAAAGAGCTAAAACCAAGCTACCACAGGAAGAAGCAAAAGGAGAAACAGAGACAAAGGGAGAGGGAAGTAGTTTGTACGTCCCTCATTTCCACAAGCCCCTACAGAGGCTAAACAACCTATCCCTGGATCATTCAAATGTATGAAACTGCCTTCAAGCAAAAGGACACAGAATTAGGTATCTGATTGCTTCAGCCTGAATACTGGCAATCTTCTGGGGCAGAGGACTTCCACCTGGTCGCCCTGGGAAGCTCTGATAAAGGTCAAAGACACTCCTGTGCTTTCATCTTCCTGGTGGCAATTGCTCTTGGTCTTCAGCTCTTACAAAACTGGTATTTTATATTCATATTCATTCAAGACCTCGGTACACCACTCCGCATTAGATCTTAGTCACTGTTACCAGTTCCTGGACTCAGGAGGCAGGAGAATATATTTGCTTGACTCACTCCATCTGGTTTTTCCAGTCCAGCAGGCTGATTATCATCCCGCTCTACTCAGCTGAAACAAGTAGCCCAGGCTAAATGAACAGAGTCATGACATGGTGTCATTTCTGTTGGGGTCTCATTGACTTCTCTGTGTTTTCTAACGTTTGAAGGTACTAATTACCTTCCTGATATCAAATCTACTTCCCTTTTTTCAAGACAGGGTTTCTCTGTGTAGCCTTGACTGTCCTGAAACTCACTCCGTAGACCAGGCTGGCCTCACACTCACAGAGAACTGTTTGTCAAATCTTCTTTTCCTTGTTCCACAGCACTTGCAAAGAAAGATACATAAAACATATGCACAAGTACACACACACCTATCTATACATACATATACATACACACAGCTATTTATAACCATATATACATATAAGTATACACACATAAATACATATATATTTACACATATACATTAGTACACACTGGCTGATACACATGTAAACATACACAACATAAATAATACACACATATTACATTTAACTTTTCTCTCCCAGTGTTCTCTGTAACATTTTTTGTCTACTAGTTTTTCTTCCTTTTTCTACATTGTATCATCTTTGAGCCTCTTAATTCTGATTATTCTATAATGATGTTCCCCTGAGCTTTTTGTCTCTTACTGCTCACTTCTGTTTTGGGACAGATATAAGTTACAGACATAGGTCAAACATGTTAAGAAGAAAGAGCATAGAGAGCCTTTGGTAATCGTAAATGGTTATGAAAGTCACAGTTTGGCTGGAAATGTCTAACAAAGGCTGGTTAGATGGGTGAGTACAGGCTCGGGGGAATATCTGGGTCATGGAAAAAATCATAGGAAGTATCCTGCAGGGTACATGTGACAAAGCTTACACTTCGCTTAAGAGAGAACACATATGAAAAGCCGAGAGAGAGAGAGAAAGAGAGAGAGAGAGTAAACTTTGGCCACGGTGTCTGTGACTGTGCATGCTGGCAGGAGCAAAGGCCATGATTAATATCCAGGTAAGTTCAGGTTAAATGGATATTATAAGCCACCATCGTTTTAGACTAACTTCCCACGAGCTAGCTTCAATCTGAAGATAAAGTCTCCTCTCCCAAGTCCTTACACAGATGCTCCCATCTGACTTGTTGATATAAAAAACAAGTCGCTTCTCTAGCACTTCCTTCCAGTGTTAGCCACAAAGGGAAGTGACTTGGACATGACTAGGCTGCTTCTGGGGGTTTGTTTCATTTCTTAACCTTTCTCTCACTGAAACATCATTATCTTCCACACACCTGTGAGAGCCCTTACTCTGTTTTATGCAACACAGTGTTGCCAGATCTAGAATAGGAAATAAAACCAATTAAGACTGTTAAAGCAAACTCTTATAATTGTCCCTTTTGGCTGCTATTGCACTGGGGAAGACTTCCAAAAGACCTGTCTGCTGTTGCTTCCTCACTTCCAAAACACATTTGGCCTCACCATGAAGTCTAGTATCTGAAATGCTCTGTAGATCTCGCGGAAATAAGAGTCAGGAGAAGATTCAGTTTTCAGAAAAATATATTTTTTTCTCCACTGTCAAAATAGCTGTAGCTGTCAGAGGGGACAAGCCATATCCTCGCCATCAAAGGCTACTGGTGCAGTCAGAGCAGGAGGAAGAGTTGAGAAGCTGTGGCTTGAAAAACGGACATGTTGAAGTTCTAAATCAAGATGCTGGAGCTGGAGTGAGGTGGATGGATTGGGTTAAGACTGAAGATGGAGTTGAATATATTGACAGAATCATGAGACCATGATAAGTTAATGGGCAAGCTGAAGAGCTTGAGAAAGCAGCAGCAGGGAGGGCTTAGGCGCATGAGAAAGCAGCATGGTGTTACAGCAGGCCACTTCTACTTGGGGTCACTGAAAGATGTCCCTTGAATTTACTTCAGGTACCTGTTAGAGGGGAGCCGTTAACCCTCTCCATCCCATAGCCTTCCATATACTCTTGTGAGAAAGTCAGCTCTGAGGCAAGGAGAGTGGAGCTATGGTAAACTTAAGATAGTGCCTCTTTTACGCTCTTACTTCTGCTATCTGGAAGGGGAAAATAGAGAATATAGGAGATAGCTCCCTGCTAAGAGAGATGCTGGAAGTGGAACAATTAAGACAACGAAGGGAAGGAAGTGCTGTGACTGGAGACTGCTTTGTAGGGATGAGGACGGGGCTGGGGGATTTCAAATAGCATGGCTTCATTTCCTAGAAGATGGAATAGAAGTCCTCAAAAGATGGTAGCATTTGTAATGAAGGTCTTGGTAAATTCAAGGCAGATAACTCATATCAAGTGAGAGATTATTTGGGGTGCTCTGAAGACTTAACCTGAGTTTTTCAAATGGAGTCCATAGCAGGCAGTTCTCTTAAGGACATAAAACGTGTACTCTGCTGTTTGGAATAATGCAGAATCTCTGATCCCAGCTGCACAAGGCTGGCCATTTCTCTGAAAATTCCTAAACGAAATCGCGAGAACTTATTTCACAGTAATAATTGTTCCACTTTTCTGTTCTTCTCCCATCAAACCCTTGCTTTGGATCTACCGGTTACAGAGCAGTGAAGCTATGCACTCAGCTTGGATCTTCACCACCTTCTGTGTAGCTATGTTATCTTTAGAGGTTTCTGAATTAAAAGCCTCAGTCTTGGAGCCGATCCTTGTCTGATAAAGAATACACGTCCTTCACCAGTAAAAATCCATGAGCTTCTTCATCGTCCAATTAATGCTAGTGAGCAACTTGCCCTGAGGACAGAAAGCCAATAGGCTCTTTCCAATAACTGACTCAGCATGCTCCATTTGGGATGTGATGAGATGGGCTGCTGTGCTCTACAAGCTGCTATATCACACCGTAGTTATAGACACAAAACCCAGGGTAGCACCAATGATGGCAAATTTTGTGTGACAGCCTTGGGAGGCACACACCACATAATCTATAATTATTGACTGTTCTTGTGGATTGTGTCTGCTTGATCCCAGTAGGTTGGAGTCTGAACTACATACACGCATATACACTTACATGTACATGCATACAGGTGAGTCTCTTAATCTCGGGGTTGTGGGTTAAAAGAAACCAGTCCAGTGGGACCAGGTGAGATAGAAAAAACTTCCAGCTACACACCGGTACACTTATGTATATATCGTATACAAACACACAAAGTAAAGAACTTGGATTTCAGAAAAATTGTTAGTTTATGTACAAGAAGTATTCTTAGAGGTGAGGATAACACTTTGGCTGTCGCAATAAGGGTGGGTTATCTATTCAATTAATTGTCACAAGTATAAAGGGATGGCTGCAGATGATTGTATGGATGGAATCCTGTGCTTTAGATTCTGATTTGGTTGTTTGACATTTGAGTATACTAGAAGAACGCATAGCATACTCTTACCCACAGTTAATGCAATCCCCGAAGCTCTGGGAAGTAAACAGGAGAGGTTTTGTAAACAGGGGAAATCAAAATATAAGATTATCCAGCCTCGGTTTCTCACATGTGTGAATAAATGTGCTCTGTTGGAAATGGCAAGATTGTGTAGTGACAAGAAGCTCCATCCCCACACCCTCCCCAGGAATAAGTAGACATGTGAAATGGCATGTATTATCTGCGAAGTTCTGATCAGTAAAGTGCACGCATCTCCCAGGCTTTTCATAAGGACTCCAGAGCCTGTCTTTGTGCCCTTTCTGTTAAAATATGAGTGTTGTTTGGCTGTACACTGAGCAATAACATGGTGACCCTTCAATCCTTATTTTCTATAAAACAAATTTATTAACACCTGAGGATCTTGTCCAAGTGTTGAAGTTGGGTTCCCAGTGAAAGCATAATTAAAGCCCAAGCAACTAGGCAATGGGTACACTCTCCTTCGGCAATTATTGTTTAGATTGAAGTTGGAGGCCATGCTTTTCAATACAGAGCAGTTAATTTGGAGACACATATTCCAAAAGAGTTGAACTTGACCATCCTACAGAATCCTTGGCAACACTCTAGGTTGGGCTGGAGTACAGCAAGGTATTTTGCTCTGTGATAGTCTTTCTTCTTTTGGGTATGGGGCCTTCTTCACAGATGAAGGGTTCAACAACATTATTTCAGATCACTCCCATACAAAGCCCTCCAATTTTCTACTCTATATCCTTGAAGCTCATACAATTTCACAAAAATAGCATAGTAGAGTTAGCTACTCATAGCCCCTAATGTAACCTTTCAACAACCAAATTATATAAGAATTGTTGTTCTTCTCTATAATAAATGATTGTTGTGACAGCATCTTGCTTAGAAAAAAATGCCACTTTCATGCTAGACATATTGAGGAACAAAGGTATCATTAGGTATTATATTCTTAGTCATATTTACGCATAGGTGTGAGAGGAAGAAAAATAAAATAAAGGAAAGTAGGAGTTCCCAGAGAGCCTGGAAGTCAGCTTCATTTTCACTTGTCTCCTATTCTCGTTCCTATTTATTCATTTGGACAAACTAAACCATTTTAGAGTTATTGCCTTCCCAGATGTCTGTACTTTATAACGACTTTGTAAAGTTAGGGGAGGAACATTATTAAGTTTGTGGAACATACTAGACTTCTTTTAAACAGAAATGAGAGGAACATCATTTTAGTCCTAAAAGGGGGAGTAGAAAAGCTCACAGGGTCTTATGCTGCACTAAAATTGAAAAAAAAAATTTAAATTTTCCCTTTCAAGTGATGCAGATGGAAAACTCTCCTGGTTGATGACTGAGTTATGCAGCGAATTCACTTTGGTGGTGGAAAGTGGTTTTCATTGTTAGAGGAGGCAAATGAATTAGTGATAAGCATTTTCAGCAGGAGCCTGTGGCAGTCCTTCTCCCAGGAGAAGGAACGACTAGAAAGGACACATTTACTATCTGTCACAACATAAAGGAAAGTGACTTGCATTCACCACTGACTATCTGGCTGGTTTTGGTAGTGTGAGCTTCTAAACTGGAATTTGTTTCCTAAGAGAATTCTGATGCTGTTCTTCTCTGCATTTCGCACTGCTAGCCACAAAACAACAATTAAGACATGATCAACTTCATAATTGGTGAGGAAACATACAAAGAAGCATACCTTTATCGACTCTTCTTTCCTATCTCTCTCCTCCCCACCCCTGCTCTCTTCCTCTTCTTTCCTCCCTATTTTGCCTCAAGTGGAGGTGCTGAAGTAGTATGGAGTTTTTAGTTAACCTGTCAATGAAAACTACACTTAAAGTATTCCCAGGATTTGTAATGACCAAATGGTGTGAACGAGGATGGTTAGAGAGCTGGTGACTGCTCCCCACACCATATTGTAGGTCAAAGTTATGGTGACTTAGTACTGTCAATATCAACAAATATCAATTTATGCTTAGGAGCAAAAGCCTCACAGGAAGCCAGCTGATTCAATATATAATGATTAAGTGACTAAAACTCTACTACAGGTTAGAGGTTATCCTGTTTTTAGTGGCTCCCAAATAATGAATTGATCTATATTAACTGGGCCCCAGAATTCTCAAGCCAGCTCCCTTTTTTACTGCACCTCTTTCTTCCCAGCTCAACCCCACACAAGCTAAATGAAAGTCCTTAAGGATTAAAGTGCTTCTACCAAACTCTGTTAATTACTTTTCTCATTTCTTTGACCAAATACTTAACAAGGAAATAATGTAAGGGAAGGAGATATGGCCTTGGCTTATAGTTTGAGGGGATACAATGTGTAATTAACCATTACAGCTCCACCCATTGTCAAGTACATGCACAAATGCTGTTCCTTTAACCTTATTATCCCACCCCTGGTCCTCCAGGGCTTATGACTGCCCAATAATACAAAATGCATTAAAGTCATCTCTAAGAGTTCCCCAAACCTCAGCAGTTCTAACATTGTTCAAAAGTCCAAGACTCTTCTGAGACGCAAGATAGGCTGTAAACTTTTTGACTCAGGGTAAACAAACAAACAAACAAAAACACATACTTCCATTATGCAAAGCCACCTTTTGCTACCATGAAGGTACTAGTTACTGGTGCAGCCAGACCAAGAGGAACAGCTAGCTGGCTGATGCTGGAATGAAAAGGAGAGAGGATGAAGTCCTGAGTTATGTCAGTGGTGCTGGTGAGAGGGCACAGAGCAGGGTAAGAGCAAAGATGGAGTTAAAAACACTGATAGAACCACGGGAATAATTATTCCCATTCCCAAAAGGAATAGGGCGTAACAAGAAATGATCCCACAGCACCATGCTTGACAGCCAGGTCTCTTTTTGATATTACCTGGGATTCTCCAACGTCCTAAGTTCTTGGCCAGCCTATTCCTCCAGTGTGATCATCTGCATGGCACACAGACTCTCTTGTGGGATGACAGCATTCCATGTCTGCAGCTTTCCTTTTTGGAAATCCTCTGGCCCTGACATCTGCAATATCCCAGGATCTCCATTGCAGCTTAAACTTCACTTTCACAACTTCACAGAAGGGCATCCTGGGACTTCTTTTCAGCGACTCTCTTACTGCCACCCATTGCCCGACCATGTTGGTTTTCCAAAGCCGTGGTATAAACTTCCATATAGACATTTTACATGTCTACAACGTGTGGATGATGAGTTCTGTTTGCTAACTTGAGATGTAGTCTGTCCTACATCTGTCTCAATGTAGTGGTTTCTGTGCACGTTGGCAACTGAACCTCTTCAGTTGTTTTTGGCATGATTTTCCATTCAGAATCTCTCCTTTTGCGTGAACTTTCATCTTCACAAGATGGGGCCACTGAAAGGTGGGAACTCTCTCAGGGCATCCATCCTAGTGTCCGCGTGAGAGAAGTATGCCAGTGTCCCCAGAGCAAGATACTGTCCTACTTCTCTGCACTGCCTTTATCTCTGATGATGCTAATCTCCTTAAGCACCACAACTGTTCTCTCTACACCCACGAGTCTGCAATTTGCAGCTTGTTTCCATTCCCTTCTTCAACAAAGCACACTTTCTGTATACTGCTCTTTCACGAAGAGAAGGGAGCGCCAACCATGGCACAGTCTGAATGTTCTGCTGGTTTGAAATTGCCTCTAACAAACAACTTTATAATTTTATTTTGAATTCAGCCTTACTCAAATTTCAAGACATGCAAAGAAGCCAGATTCTTTGCCAGAAAGTAGCATGAATAGCCTCTAGCCCACTTTCCAATAGAATTCTCATTATACTCTAAAACCCATTAACACAATCTTTACTGCCCAAGTTTCTATTAGTACTTTTGGCCTTCCACACTCACACCAGAATGGCCCACTATTAAGCTTGATCATCTGATTGGGTCATAGGCAGCACATCAGTATGTGAGTTCATCAGATCCCGTGGTTTCAGAGGGAATGGGAAGTGGTAAATTTGTGACCAGCAATACTTTCTCCATCTTTCTATTCAAGTAAGATCATCCATAAAAGCTGTACAGCAGCCAGGACAAAGCAGCACTTGATCTCACTCACAGATCATGCTTATAGCTTTAGGCATGCACAAAAGCCCCATTGATGGCTAAGAAGCCTGTGCTGATAGGAATCCAGGAAAACCTAAAAAGCAACAATAATTTTATATATAAATGATTTACATGGCAGGTGGACCTACCTTTGAAAATTCTGTTGCTGAAATCCTATGTCAATTTATCCACAAGCTGCTTCTTCTTTTACTGTGTGAGCTTCAAAGATGAGGTCTGGGAGTATGCGGGTAGTGTTCCGAGTTTGCTGACCCCACAAAGTGGTTAGTTCTTGGTGACTATGATGGTCCTTCAGGGTGACAATTTTGATCAAAGTTCATGAACGCTTACCTTTCTTAAGTTCAGGAATGGAAGTCTAGAAGGATTGCAGTCAGTGGTATGCAATTACTAGTGATTTGGTTTCATTTCAAATGCAAATACTCCAATACAATACTTCTTCCTTGTCAAAAGCATGTTCCACAATCCCCATAAAACCTCACTACTGAAGTATGTATTATTTTCCCATATAGAAACATAGCTGTGATAAGATTTTATTCATAAACTAGACAAGATAAGAGTCGAGCATCAATGGTATAATTGTCCACCTCAGACATAATCATCTTTTACTTAAGTGGAGAACTGTTGTTTTATCACTTCAAAAAGAAATATTTTGTTGCCAGCATTGCTGGCATTTTGGGTCCACAATTATGCCAAGTAAGGGGTCTTTCAGCAACAGCCCTGTGATGCTGTGACAGTGGATCTGATTGCTAAGTCGATAGGAGGAATTGCTTAGCAAGAGTATGTAGCTGTAGATATCTGACAAGGAGATGACTCACATCCTCAGTGAAATTCCATCACGCTACGCAGGATGGTGCACAGTTTAAAATGTATGAGTTGTTCGTTTCCGGACATTTTCATTCAATATTTTAGATGTATTTTACCCTAAGTGACCCCACATCACAGAAAGCATGGGTTAGAAGAGACTACCCCAAGAAGCCACCCCATTGTGGCTCATTCAACTTATGCACTTAAAAGGTTGGTGCCCAGCTGCAAGCACTACTTTGAAGGTTTGTGGTATACTGTGGCTGAGATCAGAGCAGAGGTCTTCCTGGGAGTAGGTCTTGAATGTTTGACCCACTTTTGGTGCTGCTTGAGCTCTCTGATTTCTGATTTATCAAGATGGGACCAAGTCAGGGTACAAGCTTCCACTGCCGCGGATGGAGCCATCCCAGCCACCGTGCCACCATCCATGTGATGGACTGCTAGTCCCTGAAACTCAGAACCAAATACGTCCTCCTTTAAATTGCTTCAGTCAGGCATTTTATGACAGTGGCAAAAGTGAACAGAATAAGATCTGAGTACCAAAGCAGCCAATGTGATATGCACAGAGCTATGTTTAAGCTTGGAATGGAAATGAACATTTCAAAGAAAACCAGTAATCTGATAATTATCATTCATGAATTGTGCCTCCAAAAGGCACGAGCTTAGACTGTGCTCACTTTGCATGCAGCAAAGAGCATTTTTTGAAGCTGTGACTGTCTTCCCTGCTCTGGTATATAACAAGGCCAGCCTTCCCAACAGCAGGGAGACTTCCTCTGTATTGAGTTTCCTCTTTAGAGCTGGCCTTTTACAGAAGCTAGAAATGACTGAGCCTGAAGAGACACCTGCTGGAGAATGAAGCATGGTTTCCTCTTGGCAGTATGCAGTCTTTCTCCTGTTCCATTAGCTCAGCCATACAGTAATGCAATGTCAAGAAATCTTTATGTTTCTATCTTAGCTCTCTAGAAATGGGATGTGATCACATGAGAGTAAAGTTTCTGTGCTAATTTAGCCTTCTTACTACTATAGCTCATACTCTGAGTGTAGTTGTTTCTTAGATTTAGTTTTTCACTTCTTTTTTTGTCGTAACTATGCCAGTAAAGTAGAGGTGTCGGTTTTGATATGCAGCTCTCATAGTGAGCAATCAGAACATATCATCATCAGTATCAGGGATGAAGGATGAAATTGGATGGGACCAGGACAACAGAGGAACTATAAGTGACTAGTAGAGAGAGAATATGTGGAGACTAATATAGTACCCTGAATGGATGATTACAGGTGAAGTGTTGATGAAGATTATGTAAAGAGAGAGAAGTAGTCCAGTAGAATGGAATGTGTGTAGTTTTTTTTTAAAAAAAACAGGTCACTGTCTGACATCCTTGGGGCAGTTATAAGAAACTATGTAGAAAATGTGAATGGAAAAGCATGAGGAATAATCCAACAAAGAGTTAAGATAATGCTGAAATTTGCTCTCAGGGAAGAAATTTGCTCTGCTTCGACACATTCTACATGGACAGCTCTGCCACCATCATCACTTCATGGACTGTGAACGGATCCATCTGTCTCTACTAGTAATCAACCATTTAGGCTGCAGGAGGGGGTGATGGCAGATGATTGACTTGAAATCTCCTATTATAAGTGGCTAGAAACTGTTGTTTCTCATTCACCATTTCTTTGAGACAGGGTCTTACTGTGTAGCCCTGGCTTCTAGAACTCACAGAGATCTATATGCCTCTGTCTCTCCAATGCTGTGATTAAAGGTATGTGCCACCATACCCAGCTATGAACTTATGTCAAACAAATTAACTATTTTTGTAGAAAATAAGATCCTATAGTCAGGGGTCAAATAACTAAAGTTCATAATCATTATTGATGCTAACATAGCTTTAGACACAAAAAGTCTCAGCTTCTTAAACGTGTTATAGCTGGGGATATGTATATATATACATATATATATATATTGCACACAAATTCCTGTGGGAATTATATCAAGTGCTGTCTAAATGACCCAGCAAGGTGGCCTAACCATAGCAGATATTGATTATACCAGCTTCCTGTATGGCATTGGGAAAACAAGAGACAATCTTTGCTCTATTCATTATTCATTGAGGATTTAGAGCCTATTAATGGCAAATGACACAAGGATTTGTGTGCCAATTCTGAATGATTGACAACATCCTCCTGGAGAATTAGGATGAGAAGGATTTTGAGAAAGGGCTCAGTATGGAGTAATGGGGTGGATTATTGCTGTCTGCTGTGAGAAAAGCTAGGATTGAGGAATAAGTGCTATGTATTTACTATTTCTATGCCACTAAGCAAATAATAAAAATAACACACATATTTAATCTTGAAGGATTACGTGGCCTGGAGGGTGATCCATGCCAATAAACTAAGCATGAACAAAGCCACCTTACCCTTTGGTACCCAAGTGATCTAGGCAGGTGTCTCTTAGAATACTTATTGCACAAAGAGATGATTCTTAAACTGTGACAAATAGACGCGTAGGGAGGAGAGGGAAATAAAGCACAGACACTCCTCCAAGACAGATCACACCAACAGAGGTGGAGCCCTAAAATCCACAGCAGAGCATCAGTGGCGCAGGAGCTTGTAATTGTGGGGGATGAAGAATAGGGAGTGGTTGAGATGAAGCTACTGAGGTAAGCAGGCTTATCTGTCACAGGTAGGTCTGTCAAGGCACTTTATTGACTCATCTTGAAAGGGATGGGGGCAATGTAGTTTGTGACTCCAAGAAATCCCCATTCACTTGTGTTTAAAATTTTCCTCAACAACTTTAACTTTCATAACCAATGAGGTGTCATTAACTCCTATTGACAGCTTTGCTTTTTCTGCCAGGATCTATGCTACCTCAAAACTGGAAAAGAAGATAAAGGTGAAATAAGATGGTGCCTTGATAACTCATTGTTTTGATCAATGACATCATTATAGCAACTCCAGTGAAGGCAAACCCAATAATAAATTTCTAAAAGATAACTTTGGTTCATTTGATTCCCATGGCTTCCTATATCCTTTCTTGTCTAATAATCATTTTCCAATGCCCTTAGAGAATGTCCACCAAATTGCACTGACATAATTAGCCACCCTTTCTCTGTGTATCTAAAGCAATTTGTTTGTATCTTTGTCATAGTCTTAATTCTATTCATCCAGAATTTTCTCAGCATTTTTGTTAGCCAGTAAATGGAAGGTGTCAGCTTTGTGCTGTAAATGTCAGAGTGACAAGTATCCAGAATTGTTCATCCCTTCACCATTCACAGTATTGAGCTATGTGCATTGTTCCCAGCAGATGCTCTGTAAATGTGCTCCTGTGTAAATTGAATCATGATGATGACTTGATGTTGGAATTTTAATAATCATTTTATAATGGACTTGGTCACTTGTCAAGTTTCCACTGAAATCCATAGAGCTGTATTTGTAAATCATTTTTATCAAATCTTACCAAATCATTTTTATTCTAAAAATATATCATTAGACAAGAACCTATGATGAGCTTAGTTAGACTCATGAGGTTTATAAAGAACAAGAGGCCATGACACTATGATTATGATTATGGTCACCATGCAGAATATTAAACCAAACTAATTTCAGTAGATGCATTGTGACTGTCAATTCTTGGGGTAAACATTTCTTTAGTTTGTAAAAAATTAAATGTCTTCTGGAAGGTAATAAAATAATGTGTCTCATTTGAACAACAGAAGCCATTGAATGATGCAGGAATGTGTTCTGGTTCTAGTGGAGTTTATAGGTGATTGGTAAGTTTAGCAATAAGAAAATTCATTATGGGATTTGGCTTCATTAGAATGCTAAACTTCAGCAAGTTTAAGAAGAGTCATAAGAAGTGTAAACTATGATGAGTGTGAAGAATAAAGGAGAAATGATATTGTAGAAATGAAAAGTGACAATAACATCCGTAATTTTGAGTGAAGACTAGTTGGAAAAATGTGGCATAATGCCAACAACCATCTGTAGCTCTATTAAGTACTACAGGTACTAACTGTCACTCAGCTCATGCAGAACAACCCCAGAGCAAACACGGAGCTTTGATTCATGTGGATTGCTGTACGTAGTAAGAAGTACTTTGGAGTGCTATCTAGAGAACTGAATTCGGAGAATGCCACATTTTATTTCAAAAAGGCTAAATAAATAAATATATAAATAACATAGCATTTTAAGCACCAAGACTCACATTAGCAAACCCTCTTGGATCACACACATGCCCATTCCTGCACTACCAAGGGAACAGGTAGGTGACAAGAGGAACAAAATTTCTACTGTTCTTTTGCTTCTGTTCTCTAGAGCAGAGCCCCACACAGAATCATAAAGTGTAAAAACTCTTCCTTTCACTATGCTTCAGTAATGCTAGCACTGGACTTCCTGGATGGCTGGCCCACTCAAGACAGAGAGGTACGGAGCATAAGACAGATGCTCACTGCTTACTCCCAAGAGAAACACACTTTTATAGCTCAGCCTTGTCACAGGCTCTCAGGAACTGTTTATGAAGGACTCCGCTGTTGCTCTTAGGGCTGCAATGCATTCAGTTCTTCTTTTTCCAGTTTCCTACACCTTGAAATGTTTTATGTTCTCCAAGTCACCAAACTGAGTTTATTATTTTAGGTTTTAGGAGGTTTCTAGTCATGTTTCTGTAATGGTATCCCGTTTCTTTTTCCAATCTTTCTCTGGTTGCTAGCTTACAAACAAAGGTTACTACATGAAAAACAATACACCTTATTGAAATGCGACTCTTCTTCACCACTGGCTTTCGTGAACTTTTACCAATTTCTAGGACTGTGCTTCCCATGGTGTTTTCTCCCAGAACCTCTACACACTTATATTCATAATCAGAGCACACAGAGTTTGAAATGACATCCAAAGGAAACTCAGGTCAGAGTTCCAACTTAACTGAATACTTTTATTTAATTTTTGAGATTATAATTTAATTATAATATTTCACCCTTCCCTTTCTTTCCTCTAAACCTTCCCATATTCCCCTTCCCCACTCTTCTTCAAATCCATGGACTCATTTTTTGCTAACTATTATTGAATGCATACATGTATTTGCACATGCATATGTATTCCCAACCTGTTTGGTATGAACAATGCTACCTGTGTGTATGTATTCAGGGCTGACGTTCTGGCACTAGACAATCAATTGGTGTGCTCTTCCCTGGAGAAGACCTCTTCTCCCACTTTTAGCTTATTTCAGATGCCTATAGTTCTTTGTGCAGGGTTGAGGCCTCCTGGGTTTCCCCATCCTTTTTGACATATCCATTGTTGTCATCCTTGTTCAGTCATGTTGGTGGAGCTTACCAAGTACTGGAACACACAATCTCACAGAAAGCCCCTTGATTCTCTAGTTTACAATCTTTCTGCCCCATCTTCTGCAATGCTTCCTGAGTCTTAGGTGCCAAAACGTTTTCTAAAAGCCTCTGTTTTTTGTGTGCCCAGGAGTCCTTTCTATTTCAAATTTTATCACAATTCTTTCTTGCTCTATCACTATTTGTAGTTATAAACTTTTGCCGGGGGAAATCACTTCTTTGGGGAAGCATATATGTCCTGAATCATTTATATCATGATTACTCTACACACAAATAAAGATCATGGAAGTATATTTCTCCAAAGTTGCATAGGTAATGAATGGCGTATTTTGACTACATTCCCTGATGACAATTTTTAATTTTATGTTTAAAGGTAAATAATTATTAAATTAATAAAATCAGTTAAAAGCTAGAACACGCTGATGGGGAGTGATATAAGAAATTATTAAAGTACCTTTCAAAACTATCATTTTAGGGCAAAGGAAGTCAAGGGGTAGACATTTGTCAGAGTGACAAATTGACAACCAGTTGATGGTCTGTCACCTTAAGCAATTGTCTTTCTGGGTCATTGTCAGAAAGTTAGAAAAGCACATAAACATTATGAGCCAGTGACTCTGTATTGTTCCCTACGCTCAAAAACAAAATCAATCAGTGATACACCTGTGGATGATCATTTGTTTTCTTGCTTCAAGGACAAAGAGAAGAGTACATCTTTGGGGAAATGTTCTCATTATGGATGATTGACAAAATTTTCCTGGTGAATTAATAGGTTCAAATGTAAACAACTTCTTATGTAAGGGTGGGAATGAATGTCAATGAGAACCCACTCCCTGTCTGTTTTAGCACAATGACATTGAATCTGAGGGAGTGGGAGTGATGTGGAAAGAGTTGGAGGGTAAAAAAATGATGTACTCATGTATGAATTCTCAGAAACTAAAATAGTTTGAACTGAGGACTAAATCCAATCCATGTGATGCTCCTCATATTTTTTGTATCTATATGTATTCCTCTGCTGACTGGAATATAATAGTAGGTTAAAATCTTTATAAAACAAAGACCTGGGGAAGGCAGGAGGAAGGAATACTTTCCAAATGGCTACTCTCTAGATACAGACACTGTGCAGTTACAAATGCTTTAAATATTTTTTATTAAAATATCAATAAAAATTATTATACTATATATTATAATACTGACAATGTCATTGCAATTTAAGACTCCCTGACTTTGTTTTAAATTTCAATAAGGATATTCTCATATATACAGGTAAAATATCTTTTTGGAGAGATCAGAAAATGATCCTATCAAGCTAAATTAGTATTATTCTAACTCAATATCAGAAAAAAATGTTTTAGATGAAAAAAATGGCTGTGGTTACTTATTTCATTCTGTTCTCCAATCCCATGACAATTTTTCATATGCACTGATCTTTGAGAATTTAGCAGAGTTTCATGATTTTCTCCCCTTCATTTGGGCTTTAAATCTCCCTTAGTGAATTACACAATGCAGCTGATTAGCTGGTATTTAGTGATTCTTAAAGTTTTGACTCTAAAGATGGCAGTTGCCAGCATAGTACAGCCGTGAGTTTAACAGAAGAAAAAATAAAGTCAAAACACTTTACTTTGGCTTTTTCTAGAATGCTATTTTTTCCCATTTGGCAAGGTTTTTCAAATTCTTTATTTCAAGCTGATCTTGGTAATTAAAAGGATGATTTTTAAAACTCTCCTAAAGGATTTTGCATATTAAAATTCATTGAGATAAAATGTTCAACAAGCACAAGATATTTTATTGTAACCATTTATGAAAAAGCAAAACAGGAAGGCAATTAGATGATTCTTTCACATCCATTGTCCATGAGTGTTGATTAGAACTTAGTTGTATTGCTGAGAACTTGATACATTAGTGAGTAGTTATATGGCTATTAACTCAATTTCTCTTCAGAGATTTGGAGAAAAGGAGGGAGGGATGAATTAGAAAAGAAAAACTCCACATATTCATTTATGTTTACTGTTAGTTCAGTGAGTTGAACTCATGACCCCATCCATGATAGGCAAGCGGTCTTTTACTGATCTACATCCCCACTTTAAAACCTCACATGTTACTCTGTCCTCAGAAATGCAGCCATTGCGTTCAAGTGAAGAAAACAACATGATCATGGCTAGGGGAGCTAATGTATCCATAAATAAAATAAGTCCCTTGTCATGAAACAAGAAATTATTTATCTCAGAAGCAAAGTCTAAATCTAATCTTAAAGGCATCATTAAAAATCAAACAACAAGGGAATTGTTCTTGTAAGTCACTGGACATTAGGAAAATCCAGCAACATACCCAGGACCATGCTGTTGTCATGGAGACACAGCCAAAGTGTGCTGCTCAGTAAGAGAACAGAAGTCTCTCAGCTTAACCATGCTGCCAAAATGCCAATACCCACCTGTCTGTAGCCACCTCCAGGGAGGAGAAAGTGAATTCTTACTGTGATAAAGTCCACACGTCTCCGTATAAAAAAATAGTTGTAAGAAAAAAGAGGAATCAGAAAGGATTATTTCAGTTTTTCCAGGGTATTTGATTTTTAAGATACTATAGGCCAGTGGTGATGGCTCATGTCTTTAATCCCAGCATTTGGGAGACTGAGGCAGACGGATCTCAGTGAGTTATAGGCCAGCCTGGTTTATAAAGTGTTTTTCAGGACAGTCAGGAGAAACCCTGTCTCAAAAACCCAAAAGAAAAAAAAAAGATACTATGAAGTATATAGTGAATTAACTATACACAACACACAGAAATACAGCTTTCACTTCAAAGGAAATAAGAGACAGTTGATTCGGAGCCAAATGGCCTGGGACATAGATATAAAATATCAGATCCATCATAGTAACAATTATATGAAGTTTTTACAATAATGGAACAAAGAAAATCATAAATCAAGATATCCTCCCCCCCAAATACATTGATAGAAATATCAGGTATACAGAATGTGTCAAAGCAGAGAAATTGCAATAGGTTTCAAATTTGATCTGGTTATATCCTTAGGCTTTGGATTGGTGGTAGATAGAAGTCTGTTTGTATATTCCAAAGGTATTTCATTATATAATCACCTAGATAAATAGGCCTAGATATTAGTAGCTTTCCCACTGTCCTCCAAGGGAACGTCACAGATTCCGTTGCTGGCCAAGCGTCACATTCTGGCTTTGCGGGGATCCAGTGTTTATTTCCCAGCATGCTGGAAGGCTCATTCTTAGAATCTGATGAGCTTAGAATACCAGAAAGCGAGTCCTCAGGGCAGCTCCTTATTTAGTAAATAATAAAGAAGAAATGTCTGTAATTCTTAGACTTTATCAGCCATCATGATCTCAGTCTGAGGTTTTGTGGGTTTTTTCCCCTAATATGTCTGACATAACATTTATCTGTGACATATAAATATAGTAAGATAACTATACATAATATTAAAATAACCAAGAACGAAATATGTCCTAAAGAACTGTAGTTAGTATATGAGGGAAAACCCATTGTAACCTAATTACATTCTTATAACCCAAATTATATTCTTTAACTATAACGGGTTCACCATATGTTTCCCCCTCTGTCTATAACTACTTGTATTTGATGAACTATTTTATTTCATGTTTGAAGTGTTGTAAATAATTTTTTACTTTATATTTCCCTTTTGGTCAATATAATTTTATTATAATAACTCATGTACATCAGCTAGTTTTAATTTTAGGAAAGATTTATATTCAATATCTAAAATTTTGAAAACTGTTATTCATGAATAACAATTTGTCATATTGTTTTAGTATTATATAAAATTGGGCCAGTGAATGGAAAGTCACATTACAGATAAAAGTCAGATAACAACATATTAATTATAAAATATCAGATCCCTTTTAATAAAAGTGTCTTCTTTTAGGTGCCAAATATTAGCAACCAGGATAGAGACAAGAGGCCAGACTAGTTGACAAATCAGAGTTTCATGTCTTTTGTGCACATTACCAAATCTTTTTTAAAACTTTTATTTTTATAAACAAGAAAGAAAGTGGGACTCCAATTGGAATCACTTTGTAGCATTATGAATTTACTTTTCATTATCTAAATGTGAATATTACTTAATTTTTAAATCAAATGTAAATGTACTATGTTCATTTACCATTGGGCTCTTAAAGTACAAGCTATCATGAATATTGTTGTCACTAGTGATTTATATATTTTATATAATTTATATATAAAAATCAAACCAAATCTTTGGGTATCTTTAACAATAGTCAATGAAGTCAAAATTATGTTAAGATAGTCAAGAGTCTGAGTATGCCATAATACTCATCATTCTTTAATTTATTGCATCATTAAAATGTTTTAATATAAAAGTAACATAGCAATCCAATTTGATGAGTTCAATTAATATTATTCTCTATTATCTTTGTAGGAAAAAGTTTGAGTTGGCTTTAAGAGTTCAGTTGTTTTAAAGGTAGAGGTACCAACAAAACAGAAATAATTTTGGAAAATACATTTATTTATTTTTATTTTTAAATTAAAGTTTTATTTTCAGGCACTATATTTTAAGCCATTTCTCCTCCCTCAACTCCTCTTCAATCTTCCCCAGCTCCCTACCCACTCACCTTAATGCTCTTCCTTTCTTTCTTTCAAAAATAAAACCCAAAAAATACCAAAAAAAAACCAACCCAAAAAACTCTCACAGAAACAAATCCAAACAAACAAGTTAAAAAAATAAGATAACAAAATACCCCCCCAAAAAAAAACAAAATGAAAAGTTTACGAAAATGCCATTGGGTTCATTTTTGTGTTAGCCACATACTCCTGGGCCTGGGTTAGTCTGTCTTGGTGTATGGTTGACATATTCAATGATATGTCATTGGAGAAAATTGATTTCCCTTTGCCAGAGCAGTTGCAGATAGCTTCTTGGTTAGGAGTGGGACCCCATGTCCACTTCCCTCTCTCAGTACTGAAACCCCCATCTCGCTTGGGCCTGTGAAAGTCTGAGGAATACTGCCACAGTCTGGTGAGTTCATGTGGATATCAGTCTTGTAGTATCTAAAAGATGCTGTTTCTTTGAAGAAGTCATCCATCATATCTTTCTGCCTCGTCTTCCACAAAAAGCCCTGAGTACTGAAGGGAGGAGTTTGATGAGGTCATCCCATTTAGAATTCAATGCTCCAAAGTCTCCCACTCTCTACGCATTGTCCAGTTGTGGTCCTCTGTGTTAGTTCCCATCTACCATAAGAAGAATTTCTGTAAATGTGAATTTTGCTAGGCACTGATCTATGGGTATAGAAGTATGTCATTAGGAATCAATTTATTGCTGTTTCTTTAGCAAAGTAAAAATAGTTTGGTATTCTCCTAAGTCTGTGACCTATCTAGTCTCAGGTTCTTGGACACTTTAATAATGTTGGGTATGGGTTCTATCTAATGGAGTGGGCCTTAAATCCAAACAAAAATTGGTTGGTTACTCCCATAACATTTGTGCCACTACCCTACCAGCATATATTGTAGGCAGGTAGCTGTTGTAGATCACAGGATTTGTAGCTAGGTTGGTGTTTACCTATCTCTGCCAGTGATGCTTCTAGTTAGTTAGGAACAAGCCCAATTTCCCCATCAAAATATAATCTTCAACAATATGAACTTATCATCAGGTTGCCAAGAGCAACCAATAGCCTTATCAATAGCCTGTGTTGGTTTGAGGGGTTCTAGGGGACACTTTTGGCCAATTATTTAGCAAGATATGACCCTTCACTGGAAGGTTTTGCTTGGTGGCATTAAATATCTAATTGGGGTATTGCTCCCCTATGATTTGATTACTACATTTAGATTCCTTTCATATATGTATATATTTTTAAAAGAAGTTATAGTAGTAGGTTTCCAGATGTCTTTTCAAATAGCCTTTAGTTTTACTTGTCCTCCTCCATATTCCTTCCTTTACCCTTCTCTCCCAGTGCTTTACCTACTTAATCACACTAGTTTTGCCTTTATCTCCATAACAATATACTGTGATGCCTCTTCCTTGAAAAGATCCTTTCTCCGTACTGGTCACTAACTAACCTGGTATCTATCCTCAGTGATTATTCAGACTGCACCCACAAAATGGAATTTTTCTTGAAGATTTCAAACAGACTTTGCCAATTTCAAAACAAATTAAAAATTAAATTTTTATTTTATTATATTATGTGTATGATTGCTTGCTTGTATATGTGTTTATGTACTACATATATGACTCATGATTTCACAGGTTAGATGAGGATGCCAGATTCTTTGGAACTGACATTACAGATAGGTGTGAGTCTCCTTGTGGGGGCTGGCAGTCAAACTTGGGTCTTGTGGAAGAGCATCTCAGCTCTTACCAATTGAGCCATCTTTCCAACACCCAATAGCAATTTTTAAAATTCCAGATTAAACTGAATAATTAGAAAATCTTTTTTGCAAAGCTGGAAAGGAAGCTGAATCTCCTTAAACATAAAGACTTGGTTCAATTAAGATAAGAAGTCTGTAAAAAAGCAAACTGTTACAAGGCAAACATGATTAATGAAAGGACATAGTAACATCCTCATTGGTCATTTCAATAAAACCCAAATTAGTATCATCTTTATCACTTACAAATATAAAATAAAATTTCAAATATCATGGATAATTGTTAAAATACATAAAAAATAAAACAATTAAGAATGTAAAGAGGAATAATTAGTAGGATTATTGTCAGAGAGATTAGGAGTTCAGTGATTTCAGGCACTCAATTATTGAGGTAGTTGAAAATGAATATTTTCCAGATTTACAGAAGTTCATGTGCATGTATTCTCAGAAGCTGACACAAGCTTGAAGTGGGAACTTCAAGCCTGAGAACACATCTTCTGAAGTTTTGTATCACAGGAGGTGGTTAGAAATATGTGTTCCAGTCCTTTCCCTCTAGGCTTAAGGAGATCATGATGCGTTGTCTTTTTTCCCATTTGATGAAATCACCTTTTTTGTTCTTTCTTTTGGTTCTTTGTTTCCCTAGAGCTCACTGTGGAAATACGGTTAACCAACTTTGAACTCTTAGTTATGTTTGAAAAACCCATTATAATAGTAGAGACAGCTTATACAGCCTTCTGTCTACCTCATTAGTTAATGAGCTGATGTGTAGAATGCCCCATACTTATTTATAATGGAACTTTCCCAAAGTAGTAGGTATTAGATTTGGAACTAATGGAGTATCTTTGGCTAAAGAAGTTAAAGGCATGAATTAATCAGTGTCATTTTTTTATTTAACCACTGATCTAGGGCATTGAAGATCAAATGACACAAAGTATTATCCACTCGGGCAAATTTTGTAAACTCTTAAATACTTGCCCAGTAAAAAATATAAAGTTTCACTACTATTGCATAGTTCAGTATGAATGTCCCAAATTGGATTTATTAATTTTAACATTCTTTTTAAGTGCTGATTGCCTAAGAGGTGGCTTCCCTCCAACTGAAGATCTTGATCTAAAAGCAGAACATACAAGTTCAGTAATTGAATAACATCTAATCATTAGGTTTTAAATGGTATATTCTGTAAAAAATATGTGTTCTTTAAACTACTATTTTTGGCAAATGTTAATAAAAGCACATCAATAGTCTAGAAAAAACTCATTGTTCTACGCAGAGAAACCAATATCTGTTTTACACTAGAGTATTACATTTTTGCCCTAAAATTTTCACTAACCTTTAATTGTAGGCAACTTAATCATTTCAATGTCATCTTTCTCTAATTTTCGCTTCTTGGAACCTTTTTAAGGCTTGCTTGTACTTTCTAGTTTTCACTTCTTCTTTCTCAGAACAATCTTTGACCTTGAAATAAAGCTAACTTACAATCTAAACTTTTTTCCCCTAAAAACATTTTTTTCTTCAACATTTTTTTTTACAAAAAAAAACTACACCCTTTATAGCTGTAACTTTTCTACCTCTTTATCTTATCTACTGGTTCCATCCTATCTTTTTTCTTTTACCACTTTTAAAAAATGGTTTATCTTTCTTAATAAAATAATAATATTCCAAATGAAGCTGATTTGCAGCACTGAAACCCTGCACATTGAATCTTAAATACCTAAATATTTACCGTAATAAATATAGGAAAGACTTTGAGATGCCTCTGTATTTCCTTAACACATGAAAGAAAATTTACATTAAGGACCTGCTTTATTGCTGCAGGCAGCTAGAAACTGCGCCAGAGAGCATCAGTCACATTGGTCTGCCCTGAAATCAAAAGTAGATTGAAGCCTGGGGTTTCTATCCCTATACTTTGATCATTTTACTTTTGTTTATCTGTTTACCTGTGTAGTGGGGCTGGTAACCATTTAAAGAGCATCTACCTTGATTTTTTCATCTGTCTACACAGTTGAAGGCGCATAGGTAAAGTTATTTTTCCAAATACATTGCAAAAGAGAATGCACGTGATATGAGGAAACACATAAGATCACCTGCCTCTGCTAAGACACACTGGGAAACGTTTAAGCAGTCCAAGGCTGTTTTAAACTGACCCTTTTGTTCATTTTAATCTTATCTAGGCTTAAGCAAGATAAGAACCTTGAAAAACCTGTTCCTTAAATCTTTAAAAGGAGAAGTAGCAGTTAAAACTTCACTTAAAAATATATATGCTCATATATGTACATAGACATGTCAGTAATAATATTTTATTAAAAGACAAACTTCCTTCCTTTCTACCTTCCTTCCTTTCTTCTTTCTTTCTTTCTTTCCTTCTTTCTTTCTTTTTCTTTCTCTCCATTTCCAAGAGGATCCTAATAATCCTCATGAAAACCACAATCCGAATTCCTAGCTTAGTTCTTATACAGTGAGTACAGGTAGTATGGGCTCACTTCTTCCTGAAAATTCCATCCTAAAGCAGGTATAGAAACTGTTCTTTTAATGCAGAATTTTGTTCTGGCAGGAGAAAAAGAAAGAAGTAACAAAGTAAAAGACAATGGCAAGTGAGAATAGGGAATTGAGAAAGGTTAATTTCTAAGAGCTATCTTTAGTTCAATAACCTCTAAACTTTTAAATATTAACTTTCTAGGCGCTTTACACTGTCTTTTTAACTTAGATGCAGTTTTCAATTCTTTATAAATTACCAATGTATTTATTTCTTTTCTTTAGGTGTTTTTAAATTCTAATAAAGCAGGCTGCCTATTCATAATCTTTAATTTTATTGAAATGAATTACAGTTAATAACATATATGTAGGCACTCACATAGAGAGAGGGGGAGAGAAAGAGACAGGGAGACTATGTAAACATAAATAACCGTTATGACAACAACTCTTATTTAACAACCATGCTCTCTAATGAGGGAAATGTAAGCTAGGTTAATGTAAGACATTCCTATTTTTCCCAACATGCACAAGTTTAACCAACACACATATGTATCAAGCATAAATGCAGCTGTGTTAACAAGCAAAGTCTTCTCCCAACTTCCCCTTCTTCCTTGAGTCTTTGCTCCCATTTCCTCCTGAAAACTGTAAGTTTCTTGGTCATAGCTAGGCACTTGAGGTTTTGTATTCCTAAATAACTTCAGGGAGTAAGTAGCTCCTTTGGCTTTCACGTAGATCTCGGTTCCTCCCATTTTATATCAGCCACGTCTTACATGTTTGCAGGAATACAAGAGAGCACAAAGCGTTTAGTGATCAAACTTTGAGTGTGTCACAAAGTTCCTCTTAACTTTTTTGGTCTTCTCCTTGGCATAGCTATGTCCTGTATAGTGGTCCTTCAGACACGTCTGCACTAATGGGCTTCCTTTATCTTCAGTGGCGTTATGATCACCTGCTCGTGGAATCTATAACTTGAGGCAGGAAAGGTGGCAGAAGCAGGTGTATTCATAGATGTGCAGAACTAAAGAGGAGGTCCTGAAATGGAATGCTCTGCAAAGGAAAAGAACATCCAATGCCATCCTCATCAGTTGTATACCGAGCACTGAGGTCATTAGGCAGCAATGGACGCTTCTAAGCCTATGGCCACAGACAGGGTCAGGTTGAAATCAGTGGGTCATAGACCAAAACAGCAAAATGTATGAATTACACAGGAACCTGTAGGAAGAGGGGAGGGTGATGGAGGCAGACAGGAAATAAGAGTGGGTAGAGATGAGAATAAATAGAATGTACACTGTACTTGTATGAAATTATTAGGAAAAAAACAAAAACAATAAAAGTATTCCAAAAGTGAAAAACATATATCCAAACAAAACCTGGTCCTAACAACCAGCTGAGGTTAAGCCAAGGGACTATCAACCAAAGCAAGGGAGGGCTGAGCCTCAGAAATAGCTCATAGACATCCACCAGAGGAGGCAATGTCATATGACTGACCACAAGTGGCCCATGGTGCTTCCTGTGTCATTAGGATGACTCATCGAGGGAAACTGGAGGCAAAGTGACAATTCTAATTTGGTTATGAGCCAAACATTTAATTATGGAGTGGTTTGTGACATCTCTTCACAGATTTTGCTTAACAAATAAGATTTTATTTGTTATTTAACATTCTGTGCTATCTTTAACTTGTCTACTAAATTGACTAATTTCATCCAAATATGGTCCATCTACCTTCATTATTTTAGCTTTAGGCATTCACTGAGCAGTTGTAGATTTAATTTTATTTAGTTGTATGGGTCACCTTGAATCCATGTGTTCAGTAGGTTTTCTTCTCCATGACTCACAATTCTGATTTTCCTATTGTCTCAGTTATCTGCAAAGGGCCTGCTTTATCCACACCAGCCACATTTTTGCATCCTTTACACCTAATACAGACCACCCCATCTCTCTAAACATATGTGTGTGTGTGTGAGTGTCTGTATGCGTGTATATATACATAAACACATATGATATAGATGCAGATCTACATATAGATATGGATGATATGTAACTTCTAGACCTATGAAATACATCCTTTCTTTTGGAATAGCCATTTAGAAACAACATCAACAGATTCAATGAAAGTCACTCTCACCCACTGGGGCCTGAACTTGTTTCTGCCAATGGCATGAACTTGTTTCTGCCTGTTGCATGTCTAGTTCAGGACAAGGCTCCACTCATTTACCTTTGAACCTCTACATACCGTCAGATTTTGCCTAACCTATTCCAGAGATAGAACATAAATGGTTTGTTCACTAGCTCTCAGAAAAGTCACAGGATGCCAATTTTTGTAAGCAAAAGCATCCCTGGAATTCCTGTCTCACTGAACTCAGGGTGCTGCTCTGTAAATTTGAGTTCTAGAGGAGTTGGTCAGTTCTTCAAGATGGGGTTATGTAGAGCTGAGGTTGAACTGACCACTTGTAAGCCCTCGTGTAAGTTAGCCCAAGTCTTCTCCATATGCAAGTAACATTGCTTTTGGAAATAGAGTGATATTTAAGAGGACAGATTTTAAAATGCTCCATTTCTTTTAAATTATTAACTACTCGCCTCAAGGCATATGACAAAAATTTCATCTTGAAAAATAATGTCATTGCTAAGAGATTTCCATGTGAAAATTTCCCTCATTAGTGCTTGTACATGTATATGTTTATTGTATAAAAAATAAAATATATTGCTGAGTTGATTATGGTGTTATCTAGGAAAAGCATCAAATTAAACATAGCAAAAAGCATTTATTGTATTTACTTGCATTACTTTTCATGTTATTTTTGCATCCTGGAAGTTGAACTCAGATTTTTTTTTTGCTCATGTCAGGCAAGTGTTATATTACCTAGCTCATCTCTGCCCTGCTTTTTATTTTTAATAAATATTTATGAGTTTTATAAGAAGTGTAAAGAGGAATTGGACCCTGGGATGTCCCTGTGTTGGCAGAGTTGAGAAGGTACTGACGGTCCTATGGCACAGTTAGCACTGTGGAACTATCACATTAAGAAGACGTAGCTCACACTGCTCACACTGCCACTGGGATCACAGTGCATGGAGGGGATGGGGCAGCACTGGGAGAGGCACAAAGGCTGCAGCAGAGGGATCCAGGGAAGCTGGTATAGATGATACAATCCAGGTAAGACCCTTTCAAGATTAGTAAATTAAACTTGCGGGCTGCCTATTCTACTGGCAGGATCTACCTCAAATTATTCTTTCTCTCTTGAACCACAGTAGATCTATTTAAAACTGTTTCAGGGTTTGATTTCAACCACAAAAATTAATTCCGTGTACTACTACCGCCAAGAAGTAGAAAACACGAAAAACAGAGACTGAGTGTCTAATGACTACGGAACTGTTTTGGAGACAGAAATACGACCAGGTATCTACTTCAGGGGAAAATATAAGGAAAGGCTTACATGTGTTTTCCCTCTTTGCTTTTTAAGATACTCAGTGAACACAATCTAAGAAGAAAAAGTTAAACAAACTCAAAGAATCAAATTTTTCTCAGATTTATATGAGAAGAGAAGCTGTGCAGTTAAGCCATCTACTTTTCCTCTACTGTGTTGATCAGGTCCCTGTGGTCTCTGTTGTTTGCAGCGGAAGAATGGAAAGGAAAGCAGTTTTTGAAATATGCCAGAGCACTCTGCACTTCGGAACAAAGTTAACCATTGGGAGAAACTAGTTAACCAAGGCTAATATGCTGGGAATTTGTCAGAGCTTAACCGACTTGTGGGCAGTTAAAACATTCATCTCCAGCCAACCCTAGTCAAACCTATATGGGAAACCGGACATTAAATTATAGATCACTTTAGTGATCCATGTGAGGATAGAGAAAGGCTATCACCCTGACAGTCTTGATCCACCTGAGTGAGAATTAAAAATCATACTAGAAACTCTTGCAGGCTCTCCATGTCCAGAACTTGGTTTCAGTGACAAACACTGCCCATAGGTTTGCAATTCCAGCCCCTGTGTCCTGCCACTCACACACCTTACCTCTACCTTACTAAAGGAAGATTTATAGCAATACCTCTTACCCAGTCTCTCTTAGATTTCAAGAACCACAGTGAATAGTATATAACAAAACAATTTGAAACAGAGTGTGGCTCACACTGTAATCCCGGCCTTTGAGATTCCTCTGTAGAACTGCTGAGTTCAAAGTCAGCCTTTATTACACAGGTTCACTTGAGCAGCTTGAGAAGGTGTAGGGTGCAAGGAGGGTGAGCACTTTGAAGAGGCAAAACACCTGTATCGTTCTTATTAGCATCATTTCCAAAAGCAATACCCATGTATAAATCTAACTATATGTAAAATGCACTAAGTATGTGTGAGGAAAACTTGAAAGAAATGATGAAAGAAATCAAAGAACAAATTCAGAGATAGTCCTAGATCATAGGCAAGATGACTCAGTAATATATAGATGGCAGTTCTTCACAACCTGAACAATGAATTCAATAAAAATCAATATTTTGAAGCTATTGAAAAACTAATTCTATTGTTTATATGGACACAAAGGACTCATTAATCGAAACAGTATTTGAGGAGAATAACATCTTTGATAGGCCACCAGTCTCTGATATCAAGAATTAATGTAAACTTATAATGATCAATATTGGCTATCATCATTAGAATAGGCAGGTGGTTACTGGTACAGAGCAGAGTACCACAAAAGATCATCATACTATGGTGATCTCTGACAAATGAGCAAGAGGATGGCTGTGCAGAAAACTGAGATGCTTTTCTTTTTATTGTACATAAATTTTGCTACTTTGAGATAGAGTCACCAACGTTATTGCAGACCGGTCTTGAACTCACAGGACCACTCCTAACCACATCTCTTCCCTCTTCCCCAGACCTGGGTGAATGGGACTGTGCCTCTTTGCCTGGCAAAAGATAGTCTTTGAAACAGATGATGCTTGAATAAGAATTTTCCAAAATTTAAAATAATAATTTAAATAGAGACTTAACATATTTTACAATATCTGAGTAAAAATTTATTGCAGATATTATGTAAAATAATTTTACAATGCTCTTGACATAACTTATCAAAAAAAATCTAGATGACCATGGGATGATGATGTCTTTTTAAGATATGTTACCAAAGACATGCTGATCAAAAGATTTAATAAATTGCATTTTTTTTAGCTGAAGAATAAGGATATCATCAATAGAATGAAAAGACAATGCTGTGTGATAATGCTCTTGTACACTGTAAAGATTTGTCACTCAGTCAGGTGGTGTGGTACATGCCTTTAATCCCAGCAGTCACGAGGCAGAGGCAGGTGGATCTCTGTGAGTTCAAAGCCAGCCTGGTCTACATGAGCTAGTTCCAGGATGGTTACAGCCATTACACAGAAAAACCCTGTCTCGAAAAACAAACAAAAACAACAACAACAAAATTATTTGTCACTTTTATCAGTTTAATAAAACACTGATTGGCCAGTAGCTGGGCAGGAAATAAAGGCAGGTCAACCAGACTAAGAGAATTCTGGGAAGTGGAAAGTCAGAGACACAGTTATCAGGAAGACGCAGAGAAAACAAAATGAGAATGTCTTGTTGAGAGAAGATACCAAGCCGCATGGCTAAACATAGATAAGAATTATGGGTTAATTTAAGTTGTAATAGGTGGTTAGTAACAAGCCTGCGCAATGGAGCAGCCTATAAATAATATAAGCTTCTGTGTGTTTATTTGGGACTGAATGTCTGTGGGACCGGGCAGGAGAGAAACTTCTGTCTATAAGACAAGCCATGAGCTGAAAGAAAATATTTACAAATGTGATGTCTACTGAAGGGACATTATCATCAGGATGCAGATGACTGAAAATTCAACAGATTGAACAAAAACCATGTGCATAAAAACCAAAGATTTGTTGTGTGTCATACGACACCAGACAATACTAATCAAAATAGTCAATGGATAGCATTATGTGACTATTGGAATGTACAAAATCTGTAACAGCAAGAACAACAAAGACTGATAAGGTTGTAGGATAATAGAAAGTTCATTCATTGATAGTGCTAATGTAAAATGTTACAGACACCTTGGAAGAGAATTTGATTGCATTTTCTAGCACTAAACATATGGTTAACAAACAATATAAAATTTTTGCTTCCCATAGTTAACCCAAAGAAGGTAAAGAAATAGTCATATGAAAATATGCACAATATTAATTCCATCCTTAATGACAATAATCAAAACTTGGGAGCAATTAATAATCCTTCACTAGATAAACAGATGAATAAACTGTGTTATGTCCAGGCAGGAGGAAATTACTCCATGCTAAACAGAAGCAAACTATCACCCTTTAGGAGAGAGGAAATAAGCAAAGAAGTCATTGTGATAAGATTACAGACTACAGCATGAATCTAAAGTTTGACATCATGAAGAAAGTAACACCAAACAGACAGTGACAGATCAATGATTTCTTGGTGTTCTTGGTGTTCTCACAGGCTAGATAGCAAAATACAGATTTTTAAGACAGTGAAAATACCACATTTGTTATAATAATGCCCTATGCCATTATGTTTTTGTACAAAGGTAGAGAAGGATCAAGACTAAGACTGAATCCATATGTGTATTAGGGGCTGAGGAGAGTGTTGCACTAACGAAGGGTACCCAGTTGAATAAAATGTATCATGTTGGTACAAAATAGTAAAACTGGGGCAGGATATTGTTGTATAGAGTCAGAAGGATTTTTGGATACTTTCTACACTTCTCCTTCAATTTGCTGTATACATAAATCTTCTCTAAAATCATACTGTTTAAAAATAATAACAATAAAAGTAGAAAGAGGCCAGAAATAATTTTTGCAGTAAAATGTACTATTATGAATGTGGACTATAAAAGTAGTGAAGAAAATAATAGATTAAAATTCAAAGGACTTTGATATATTGTAAGATATAAATAAATAATTATCACTCTTTTTTCATCAACTATTCCTAAAATTCTTGAGTTGACCTACTTTTCACTTTAAATCTTATTTTGCTTTGTATTCTCCCAGGTACTGACATTATTTTGTTCTCTATATTTGACTTCCAAGTAACCCAGACAATCTTATTAACCACCATCTGGAGCCTTTCACTGCCTTGGCATAACCTCCATATTGCAACTCAGGGGACCACGTATAAATGAGCCATATCCGAGTTCAGCATGATCTCTGGCACTGACTCTTCTGCTTTTGCATGACGACAGCTCTGTTGTTAGATCAAATTTCTCAACTGCATGCAGACTCTAGCACAGGCCCTGGGCTAACCAGTATCCACACACCAAAGTCCTGATCAATTCTCATACCGACACAATGGTAGGTAAGCTTTCAAATAAAGTCCATAGGATCACTCGAGAAACAGCACAGAAGTCAAGGGTTCCAATTGGAAGAATGGTGGGAAGAGAACTCAAAATCCATCACATCCTGAAAGCAACAAGTGAGACTAGCAAAACTATGAGAATAAACTGCTCCCAATTTCTAAAAACTAGCAGAATATAACCAAAATATTTTCATAAATAGAGATAGGCTCACCACAAAGAAAGTGATTCTCAGTAAGAGAAATTTGAGGTATTTTTAATCTACCATGATCCTATCTCTTAACTCCTGCATCTAGCAAAGCCAACTATAAAAAAATGTAAAAGAAACTTAAAGTACTCTGAAATAACAAGGGACGAGAGTTTCTTGATAGTCGACCTAACTTACAATAACCATGCAAAAGAGCTATATTAGGTCACATAAAAGAACAAAAAGCAATAGCAAAATAATGAAAGCCAGTAATTACAATGGCTATACAATATAAATGTGACAAAGTAGAAGGAAAAGATGAGGTAACATGTGAGAAGCTCATGCCAGAATTGCCAGCATCCAGTTTCTGGTAAATTAATCAAGATGAAGGTAATGAAGGGTCCAAGGTCTCTTGCACAACATCAGGCTGGGGAACAAATTGTAATGCACCTGTGTAGACACTACTAAGAGTAAATTTCTATTAAGGTGAACTATATCACTAAAATCTATTATATATTTGCAATAAGAGCAACAGTGAATAAATGGGACTCCTGAAACTGAGAAGCTTCTGTAAATCAAAGGGCACAGTCATTAAGAAAAAAAGGCAACCTACTGAATGGGAGAAGATCTTCACCAACTCCACATCAGACAAAGGCCTGCTCTCCAAAATATATAAAGAACTCAAGAAACTTGACAGTAAAATTCTAAATAACCCAATAAAAATTGGAGCACTGAACTGAACAGAGAATTCTCAACAGAAGAATTTCAAACGGCCAAAAGATACTTAAGAACGTGTTCATCTTCCTTAGCTATCAGGGAAATGCAAATCAAAACAACTTTGAGATACCATCTTACACCTGTCAGAATGGCTAAAATCAAAAACACCAATGATAGCCTATGCTGGAGAGGATGTGGAGTAAGGAGAACACTCATCCATTTCTGGTGGGAATGCAAACTTGTGTAACCACTTTGGAAATCAGTATGGCATTTTCTCAGAAAATTGGGAGTCAACCTACCTCAGGAATATACCCAAGAGATGACCAATCATATTAAAATGTCATTATTTGTTATTCAGTTTCTGTTACATTTTTGTCTTTTTATGTTAAGTAAATACTATCTAAAGAAGCCACATTGTTTCCTTCTTGTTCATTTTCCATTGTTTTTTTAGCAGTTGTCCCAGTGATTACAATTTATAATAGTTTAGTTTTAATACCAACTTATTTTCACTTCTTGCAAAGATATAATTAGCCATTGCTTGGGAAAACTCACCTAGCATAAAATCTACCTAATAATAAAGGGCCAAATATCTTATGTAATTTGCTGAATAGAATTGTGAAAGTCAAAAAATAATACATTGGTCATTTAGATAAGGTTTTATATCATGGTAAAGTTCAAAGATTGAAGGTTGAAGCATAGTAAGATAGGAACTTTCTATAATCATTGATATAAAAAACTGACAGTGTGCAATGGCTTTCCAGATTAATTGTTTGTATTCTTGTATCTATTCTGTTCTGACCCAACTCCCCTAATGTCAGCCATATTCATGCAGACGATATAGTTATGTCTGATATATAAGTTGTATCTTCAGTTCAGGTATCTAGCAGAAACATAATTATTTTTTACAGTAAAAATATTTCTTATAAAAAAATAATGTACTCAGGGCTTGGGTTCTACAGAAGAAAGACTTATGGAGAGCCAGCCTGAGATTTGACCCATGTACATGTCCAGAAACATCTGCTTTAGGACTACTTCTTGCTTAGCACACGTGATTTAGAATCAACACCTCTTTTTATGCCTAAGCCATGTAGCCCCAATTTGATGAGCCACAACTGGTGCTCACAAAAGGGCATTTTGGTTAACGCCTATTTTTCTCTGAGGGTTGGAACATGAGTAGTTAGTGGTCTATATTAGAGATGTGACACATGCCTGTATAAATGACACCCCATTATAATCCTTAGATACCAAAGCTTGTTCACCCTCCCCGTTTGGCAACATTTGCTTTTGTTGACTTAAAGACTCATTAGGCCCACTAAAGGAAAATGGTAAGTTTGTATGTACCTGTGTCTTCTGGACACTGCCATTTATTTCCTGCCTTGACCAGCTTTTAATCATTCTGCTTCTCCTTTAATTCAACCATAGCCATAAGTATTAAAACTTCCAAATCTTATAAATTGCAACCCTGACCATATTCTTTGTGATTCCTAGCACATACAGGAGCTCCTTATCTGATCATTTACAATCTGCAGCAAAGCATAGAGATAACATTATCCTCAGTGGTGAAAGATTAACATTTTCTTCTTCTGAGTTTAGAAGTAAGACAGATGTGTACTCTTGCCCCAGGCTCTTGAGTATATCCAGATGGGCCACCCAACTTTACTCCACCTGCATCTTCTCCACAGTAAGTCATTCTGAGGACAGTCACAGTAGGTAGGCAATAAGATGACCAAAACTTTGAGAAAGATCTGAGAGTCTGCACTGTGTTTTTATTTTGCCCAATGTCTTTCTCACATTTAGAAAGACTGACTAGCTCATGCCTTTGGGAACACTGGTAAGCAATTTACTTCTGAACCATGGGGAATTAGCCCTACAGTATTCTCTTCTCTGGAAAGGGAACATTCACAAGGTTAGAATGAGCAGGGACCCCAGGGACTGAAAAAAGAAGCTTATGTCTTATGTCCCTGGTCCAGGAAAATAGGAATTTGGCAGGCACAGACTAGAAAAGATGACAGTTTTGGAAATGGCGTGTAGGAGTGCTACATGCCAATGGGGAATACACAGGAGCATATTGCCTGTGTTCTCTTTCTAGAGCCATTGCTGCCAGCACTACCAGACAAAGACTATTTATTGAAGAGCATTGTTTCGGCTTCCCTGCAGCTGTTAGAGAGCACAAGGAAGCTTTGGATTTGATGAAACACCGCGGCTCAGGGAGAATGGGCTGCAGCCTTTAATACATGCTCTTTGCAGAAGACAGGAAGACAAAACATGAAAGACTCTTACAAAATATAACCTCTGGTAAAAAGGGTCTGATTTCTACCTTAAGTAATTGAATGTAGACTCACATTTTCCACTCTCTGCCACTTGGACAGTTGCAGGGTATCCAGAGCAAACAGGTAGAGGCAACAACGTGCAAGGTACAACTTTGCCAGTGGAGAAACCTTGTTTCCTCAGTGTGGCACTAGGTAATATTAAACAAAGCACGTTGCCATGTGTTTCATTAGCATTCATTTTAGACCCATAGCGCTTAGTGACTCTTGGCAGCTGATTGTCACTGTAGTTGGTCCTAACACATCTTGCCCAATAGAAGGCCGAGTATGTAAGATTCACTTCCACTGAGAGTAGACATGTAGGGAAATCCAATTAAGTAGACAAAGCATGTGCTCGGCAAGAAGGGGCATTTGAAAATTTTACTTATAAGAACCTGCATTCTAATATGTAGATGAAACTATATTATTGATCGCATGATGCGTACCAGCATCTTGAGACCAGAAAAACTGATTGCTCAGTCTTCCATAAATTAGTGAAATTAGTGAAAGCCACATTAGGATAAGACAACCATGTGAGTATCCATTGTGTGGCTGTTCTGACCACTGTGTATGTCTAACTGCGGTCACTGCACTGCGTGAATTAAGGAAGCAGGAACTTGACCTTGCTTCCTCTGTACCTACAAGCTCTCTTGGATGAAAGAACGCCCTATAACAAATAGTGTGGAATCCACAGTAGACACTCGTAAGTGCGGGTTTCAAAGATGAGCTTCTCCTCACATGATGATGTTTATTTAATTAACCCTCACGCCGGGGGTAAGTCTTTCTCTTGTGTCCTCTGTTAGGTATGCCTACCTAAATGCAAGCAAAGCAGAAGCTCTCCAAATACAATTTACTAGGGAACGAACATTGTAATTTCAATATGCTTCTCATAGCGAACTGTGTTCATACTCAGAAAGGCAAACAGAGGGGATCTTTAAGGGAAAATTGGGAGGATCACAGTTGCTTTGGAAGGCAGATTCTGGCAGCCTCTTGTGATCCAGGGGAACGAGCCTGGGGTCCCTTGCTTCATGATGAGTCCCTGAATCCTATGGAGTAGTTCCTTAACCCCTTGTGTGAATGGAACGAGGATTACTGATAGATCACCCTGTATTATTACTATTTTTGGTGTCCTGGGTGAGTCTGCTGATGTTGCTTGGGGACAGATGGTCCAGAAAGGGATGCACACGTACAAGGTCAGTTTCTGGGTATCTAGACCAATGGTCTTTGCAGCTGTACGGCTTAGTTTTGTCTCTACTCTTTGCCATGTAGCATGACTAGACCAGAAGTAACAGTGAAAAGACATAGACACACAACACTTAAACCATGCTGCATTTTTTTTCCGTAAGAATTTTACCACACACAAGGTATTAGAGGCCTGAGACATGAAGTAGAATTCGGCTTTATCCACCTGGCAGATTCCATCATCGGCGGGCAGCAAAATGTCTTCATTTGTAGCTCTCCCTGGTCTCCTCAAAATTTAGTCATAGTGGTGTGTGCTTTTTGGAGCAGCTCATCAAGTCAGAAGGGACAGGAAATAACTGACTGAGTGTGCTTTCACTCTCTCTGCGCTCCACACTGTGTAGCTGCGCTTAATTTGTTTTCCAGCAATAATAGCACTGGAAAAAGAGAGAATGATTCCACAGACTCAAGAAAAGCCAGCTACAAATTGTTATCCCAGGCCTAATGATTTCTTACTCTCCTGACCAGAGTCTAGTAATGCCCCGACTGAGAAGCTCTGAGTCAAGAGGAGGTAGGTAGTGACAAAATTACGAAAGCTTACGTGAATTTGTCATAGAACATTCCTCGAAATCAGAGCTCTTTAATCAGCTTCTGGCACCAGAGTCATCTGAATCTTGTTAAGTGGCACATATAAGTTCTGCAGCTCCCAGGAGGAGTAATGAACCTGTGTCTGCAACTCTTCCCAGGCCCTGCTGAAGCTGCTGGTTCACATAGTTCTGGATTAGCAAAGGAGCCACTCCCTTGTTTATCTAGCCACATGTGACTGAAATCATTTGCATTCTTGTTATGTTGGACTAAATTATTTATAGACTTATTTATTTAATTTAAGTTGGTATGAAGCGGTATAAAGTGCAGATTATATGTTTTATATAAAGAGACATATGTGTAAATATTTTATCTTTATAAAATATTATTGTCTTGTCATTAGTCCATCCTTTTTTTTTTTTTTCCTAAGACAGCAGTGTCTCTACGTAGCCCAGGCTGGTCTTATCTTTCTTCTCCCACAATTTGAGTGTTCTGATTTTAGGTGTGTCCCACTAGGCTAAACATGTGTATCTATTACCAAAGCCAGCATCATGACTGGCAGCAAATGGGAACTGCTTAAAAGGAATTGCTGGCTTCCTTACCTTTTCAAAGAATCTTTGGAATTTTTCTTTCACAGGATTTTATTTTAGCAATACTCCAGAAGGAGGGGAGCAGCAGGTACAGGCATACTTGAACTTGCACTGGTCACAGAGTCACAGAGGCTGTGACCCTATACTATATGTGGTTATTATTTGATGAAAGCCTCTTGGGAAATCTTAGTCTCTGTGTCACTGTGATTGTTTATTTAATTACTACTATAACAGAATGACTAGATAAGATGCACGGGGGATTTCAAATCAGCTTAGAATCAGATGAAAATAAAACAAAGCCACAATCCCTTGGGAAAACACTGAATGAACTGAACAAGAGTTGCAGGTTTCTCTTTCTCTCTCTTTCTTCTCTCTCTCTCTCTTCCTCATCTCTCTTTCTTCTGTTCCCCCTCTCTGACACTGCACATACATACATACATACTAACATACATATATGCATGCATGCATACATGCACACATACATTCATACATACACAAACAGAAAAATATGAACTTAAACTTCAGAAATGAGCTGAGTTGTAAGATTTTAGCTTAACCACAATTTATATCAAGGCACTGCTTTTAGAAATGGTCTTGTGGTGACACAGTTCATCACACAAATACAGGAACTGTCATCAAACTCAAATGAAAGCCAGATACAACACACAAATTGCAAGATATTTCCTCCATAGGAATGTTTTTTGCTTAGAGTTTGCATAGGGTTTCAGTAGTGATTAATTTCTGGGTATGGGGGTCTTAATCCATGTTGAAGACTATTATGATTGACAGATAGGTCAAGATTGTTTCCCTAAATTGTGTCTCTCAGTTACTGCGCCCGAATTCAGGATCAAGGACAGGAAAAGCTCATCTGGCTCAAGTCTGCTTTTGATGGTCACTAACACTGAGCACTCTGACCATGGGCAAGAAGTTCTGGGTAGAAGCAGCTTGTTTAAGGTCTTGTTTATAAGTAGACTTGACAATTAAGGGCCAACTTTGCATAACAGAAATGAAGCATTTCTCACAAGAGTCAAGATGAAGCCAGAACCAATATTTTGCCTGCAGGAGTGGAGTTAGGTTTCGGAATACAATTGTATCCCCAAGCTTTTCTCCCATTGCTCTTTTTTCCATGCTGAGAATGAAACAGAGCTATAATCTTCCATTCTTAATTACATTTTCTTAAGTGAAGTCTCACCATACAACTTAGGCAAGCCTTTAACTTATATCC
The DNA here is from genome assembly GCA_004026605.1 of Ondatra zibethicus. Lineage (NCBI taxonomy): Eukaryota > Metazoa > Chordata > Mammalia > Rodentia > Cricetidae > Ondatra > Ondatra zibethicus. The sequence goes on from PVIU01002916.1 coordinate 148,479, forward strand.
TTCATCTCAGTCTCCAGATCAGCGGCTATTACAAGACTGCAGCACCAATCTTGGCTCTAAGTTTCTGACTCTTCCTTCCATTCATCAGCACTGGAAACATGGTCCTGAATCTAAGCAGAGAGACCATCTTACTAAGCATGTCTATTTCAATTGTTACCCCTCTTATTTCCTCTTAGCCATTTCGTTCACCATCAAACCGTAAGTCTTTCATGCATGAAGGCACAATATGGTGTGGAAAGAAATCCTGATTCTTTATTTCCATTTTAAGCTGGCCAAATATTTTACCTTTACTCATCAGTTCTTTGAAAGAATAATGCCATTGAATATTAGGCAAATGCAGATGGTTAAAGGAGGTGACGCATGCACCCCAATATGCTCAGGCAAGAGCAAGGGCTTACAAAGCCCTGAAAATAGTAGAAAAACTTATATTCTGAAGAGTATAGCTGGAGATCAACAGTTTGAGGTTTCAAATGGAGATAAAGACTGCTGGAAGCCTTCAGGTCTTTTATTTCAGTTTAAAGCCTTTCGGGATGGGGATGTCTGCGAATCTATGAAACTGCAACACCAAATTGAAGGCACATGTGCCAGTCTAGTTTCAGATGTGGTGTAATCATCATTTAGCTGTTTCCTAACCAATCAAGTTGGCAATCAAGATAACAATGCCCTAACAGTTACTGTGAAGAAGGAGGTCAGGGAAGATGTCTTAACTCGCCTACCACAATAAATAAATTCTTCCAATGGGAAAGTATTTCACTTGCCAAAGAAAGAATTGTCTTTAGGAGCCAAATATGGTGGTTCAGACCTGTAATACTGGTACTTTCGAGACAGGCATGGGAATTGGTGTGAGTTGGAAGCCAGTTTGCAATACACAGTGATTCTGGGCCAGCCTGGGCTACACAATGAGTTTTAGGCCACATTTGGCTGCATCTTGAGATCTTGCCTTAAAAATGCTGTTTTAGGATTCTACTCAATCATCAAGTCATAGATATCTACAAATCTTAGTGTCCTGGGAAAGATTGCACACAAAGGCACTCCATTAGCTTGGAATATATAAGTTGAATCACTTGACCTAAGTTTTCAACAGTCTTTTTTTTAGTGTAATTTTTTTTATCGATTCTTTGGGAAATTCATGTCATGCACTCCAATCCCACTCATTTCCCAGTCTTCCCTATCCACCATCCACCCTTGTAACTTTCTCCCACAAAAGAAAATAGAAAATAAAAATAAAAAAATTAAAAAACAACCCTTCACCAACTCTTCTGGGCCCCTCTATCAACCACAGCCTTCTCTCATACCAGTCACAGGTTACAACAAAAGTATAAGAGTTGTCAGCATTCTTAAGATATCTTCCCTGGCCTCCTTCACAGGCCCTATTAAGGCCTAACTGCCAATCTTGATTGCCTGCTTGATTAGCTGAGAAACAGCTAAACAATAATCATACCACACTTTGTTGAGAGGATTTCTGGGCATGAATAGCTAAGCTCTGAATGTGGATCTCACAATACCAAAAGTCTGGGACCACATGGAATAAAAAAGTAGGGAGGGAAAATCCAGGAATTCTCTTTCTCCCTCTCTTTTATGGCCTCTGTGATGTGAGCTGTGTTGATGGGCCCTCTCTACCAAGATGAAGGGAAACCTATAAAACAGTGAGTTAAATAAATCCTTTATCTATTTGTGCCAGAAATTCTGTTGTAGAAATGAGAGCTAATGCTATAGCACTATGATTTACCAGTTGCATCCATTTTGATATCAGTGGGCCAAATAAAAGAAGCCTGGTTTCAGTAAGTTTTGCAGTGTTATTTGAAGAAAGTGGAGTAAACTCTCCCCTGACTCTTTTGTTTCCATATCCTGCTTGATGAAATTATTATCATTTCTTTCTTTTTCTTTTTTTTAACCTTCACGGAACTGTGAAAGAAATTTCAAGCAAAGTGTCCACTGAACATGGAAGGACACTTTAAGTTTCTTCCAAAAATAGAAATGGGAGATAATCCTTAAAAATAGAAACGAAAGATAATCCTTGAGTCAACTTCTTAAACTCTAAAAGTCAGGCATGTTTATTGCTGCTCTATTTCACAATCGCTAGGAAATGGAAACAACTTAAATTTCCTTCAACCAATGAACTGATAATGAAAATGTAGTATAGTGCACTATGGAATACTATTCAATTCTAAAGATAAATGGCATCATGAATTTTTTAGGTAAATGGGTGGAAGTAGAAAAATACCATACTCGGTGAGGAAACGTTGAATATTCTCTCTCATTGTAAGCTTTTAGCTCCAAATTGTCAGATACAGCAACATATATTTGAGTACCCAAAGAAACCAGGAAAGTTAAAAAGGGACTATTGCCAGTGTAGACAGGTGGAGGAGCAGGGCAAAAATGATCCAATAAGGGAAATGTCAAAAGGGGTTCTAAATAGAGGAGAGCAAGGTAAATACAAAAGAAGAAGGGAAGAGCATACAATGACAAAGAGGAGTCTGAAAACTCATAAGGAATCTCTATAAAACAGGTAAGTAAGCCTTGGTATAAATAAAAATACATAGTTGAAAGGAAATATTCTCATCTTGGATAATGCTCCCTTCAAGAGGCAAAGAACCCCTAAGAAAAACCCTGCATCTGCCTTGAGAAGTCCTCTTTTGAGTTGTTAATCAGAGTTGAGAAATAGATTTCCAAAACATACATTGTACTGCTATTGGTCTTGGTTTCCCACCAGAGATAAATTGTCCCCCCTCCATCCTGAAAGCATCATATCCTTCATACACAGAATCCAGAGACCCCTGAGATAGAATGTACCAGAATGTCCCCTCCCTGAGAACTAGATTTCATGGTTGCTGAAGGCACTGTAGTGGTTTGAATGAAAATGATCCCCAAAGTGAGTATTTGGTCATATTAGGAGGTATGACCTTGTTGAAATAAGATGTGGCCTTCTTGAAAGAAGTGTGTCACTGTGGAGATGGCTTTGAGGTCTCTTTTGCTCATGCTTCATTCAGTGTGACACTGAGACCACTTCCAGTTGCCTGTAAGATGTAGAAAACTGAGCTCTTTCTCCAGTATCATGTCTGCCTGCACACCATAATCCCACCATGATGATAATGGACTGAACCTATCACCTCTAAGTGGGCTGCCCCAATTAGATGTTTTACCTTATGAGAGTTGTTGTGGCTATGGTGTCTCTTCACAGCAAAAGAAACCCTTACTGAGTGAGGCACCATGCAAGCCTTCAAAGGAAGAAAGCAACCAACAGTCCTACCCAGCTATGGCAACTATGAACCACATCAATGACCAGCATGACATGACAACCTTAACGGAGCAGTATACGCATTCATACCTTGGAAGCAACCAAAAGGCTTTAATTAGACCTAAGACCCCCTCAAGAAGGGGGAAACCATGCCTGTTACTGCATACCTAGCCAAGACCACCCAGGGTTTTTGAAGTCATGGATCTTGGAGGAGAATCTACAACCACCAATTTACTAAACCTTTTAAACATAACCCCCAACTACACTCTGAATATTTTTCCTTATATTCAGAGATAACTGGAAACTTCTCTTTGCAATAGAGATGATTACAGAAACTACAACCAATCAGAAATCTATGAGGCCCAGTCCCAATGGCTATATCTATAAACTACTTCCCATACCCCAGGCTCAGGGAACATGGCAGAAGAGGAGGCACTGATATTGTAAGACCCAGCAAGACAGAGAATTTTCTGTGCAATTTTGTCTCCTAAAGTCAGAATCTACACCCAAGAAGTCTCACCAATATGACTGCCCAAGCATAAGCTCGTCAAGGATTACAATATATGTGCCAAAGTGATCAAGAAAATTCCATGAGCCTTCAACATTACACAAAGAACTGCAGGCAACTATGGAATGCTGAGAATAGAGAAATACTCCCCCACAGGAAAAGCACACCAATTAATTATCTAATACCAAATGTTAGCACTGAAAACATATATACAACTAACATTTTACAGACTGAGCTTATTATATTTAAGATTATGTATGTATTCATGCATGTAAGAACAATTAATAAAAAAAGTGGCCATAAATTTGAAAGAGAGCAAGCATGAGTATATGGGAGTCTTGGGGGGAAGAAAGATATAATTCTAATATAATCTTAGAAAACTATTTTAAAAACCAGTTGGGAGACAAAAAAAATATAACAAATTTGGAGACATGCAGGCTGACAAAGGGAGGAAAATTTTATCTTTTCTGGAAACAAATGGATGTTTACAGGAGTCTGGTAGCACCTCTTTTTTGTTATTTTTTGGTTTCTAATCTTTCTCACATCAATTTCCCAACTGCCATGGTTCTGGGGGTGTGCTATTAACATGAAGATGAATTGCATTCAAACTAGTGATTAATTGGAAGTCATTATGATCAGTTAGCTTCACTTCAGCCAATCTCAAAAGCAACTTCTCGTCTATAGCCATTCAACTGTCAATATGAACAAGATTAAGGTGAGGCAAACATTTAGCTGAGTCACCCAGGCAGCATTCATTGTAATTTCAAATTTTTAGCTAGTTGTTTTCCTTACCTGAGACTCACCAAGATAGGCAGGATAGAGGGAGATCAATTCAAACAAATGATGACTGAGTAGATAAATGTCATGTGATGTGCACACTCTTGTCACCTCTCTTTATGAAGAAATCTGTCTCATGCCAGAGATAATTTTCAGAGTGGCTCAATCAAGTGTCAATTTAAGCAATGCAGAAATTTTACAAACTAAAAGTCTCTCTCTCTCTCTTTTTTTTTTAGGAGAAAAAGACCTCTAATCCTAAATATTTAGCCACCTTATTAAACACGCAGACGTCAAAGTGTAGCCCTCTAGCGGCTGGATTGTCAGACAGACTGTTAGTGGAACCCTGGGTTAGGTAGCTTGGTGCTTTCTAAGCCTGACACAGGAAGCTCAAAGCCCAGTCAAGTCTGGTTCGAGGAACTGAAAGCCAAGCAATGCAATATTCAACTAAGCTTGTTTTGACATGAGGTTTTCAAGTGCTTGACCACCGTCGACATTTCCATGACATTTCTGGTCTCTCTGCAAATATCCTATGAATGTGCCTAATGCAAAGCCTGACCTTCCACTCAAAATTCAACTGCTTAGGAGATTTATTTTGATGGTCCACATTTCCTTTCATGTGTGCTGTCTGTGTTTGATTATTTATTTATACCCCCTTCTACTGCCACTGAAATTATTTGAGTCTGCTTACAAAAATTAATTAATTAATTGAAAGATGAGGTCAAAATGTGCATCCTATTAGAAGAAAAACGGGGTGCATTCACTTCTCAGGGTTATGACAGCCATGAGATATAATGCCTCTGGATGTCCTTCCCTTGCATTGGACTTGATTGTGAATGACCATATTAGGAAACATTTCAATAGGAAATTAAGTCAAAAGGAAAGATTATTGCTATAATAACAAATAGTAAAATTTATAAATACAAAGGTATATGTACCTGAAAATTAGCTAAGAAAAAATACAGTAATGAAAATCTAACAGGAAACTGGGGAAACTAGAACACTGGACAATGCTAGTTTGAAAATGACACGCTTGGAGATGAGCAGTTCTAATTTGCTGCTAGACTTTGGTAGAAGATAAGGATGTTGGGTGTTTCCTATTGAAGTATGCCCTAATGTGTTTATTCAGAAATCAAAGTCTAGAGAGAAATTATTCTCTATTCTATTGGGAACCCAGCAGTATCAATATGTCCTGAGGTTATGGTCCATCTGGAGAATAGACCCCAAGTGTGCAGATGGGTCATCTAGCACGTGTTGGGTACCATTTAGTTTCATCCCTATCTCCACTGCACAGTGGAGTCTGCAATTTGTCTAATTTACTGTTGCCTCACAGATGATAAATCTTACCCTGGTGGTCACCTTTGTGATATCTTCTCTTTTTCTTGTCCTTTCTTCTGGATTCATTTCTGAGAGTACAGAATTTAATAGTCTTATTTAATTTGAGAATTCATGCATACTCTCATTCTAGACAAAAAAGGAAATTGGTAATCTCTTCAAATATCGCACTTCCTTCATTTTTTCTCTGCATTTCTAAAACTTAATAATGCACACATTCCACTGTCTTATGCCATTTTTTAGGTCAGCTGATAACACTTTACCATTTTCTCCTCTGGGATGAATTTCTTGGTAATTTCAATTATTTTTTTCTTCTCGAATTTCTCCTTGTAATAACTCTATGTCAACTTCTTTTACTCCATCAATGAATTTATGACTTTTAATGATTGTACTGTCTGTCATTAGTTTAACTCATTTATATTTAAAGTCCCCCTGCCTATTTTTCATGCTGTCTTTTCTTTCCTTGTGGTTTGATTCTGTTGGCTCCAAAATGTACGTAAATATAGTTGCCTCTATGTTGTTCTTTCATGCCTCATGATTTTAGGGTGTCAAGTCATACAAAATAGAATGTGTGCTCAGAAACTTAGCACAGCTATACTTTTAATAGAGTTGATTTTGTGTGTATTTGAATGTGTGTAAGAGTGAGGGGGAGGGAGGGAGGGAGAGAGAAAGAGAGGGTTGTACAGTGAGCTTTAGAAACTTCCAAATGGAATATGTTGTCATGAGCCTCCACTGAAGAGACTTGGATAACTTACGGTTCAGGATTCAGGTGATATGCAAAGTCATTCAGTCCTGGTGAGACTTCCAGTGTCTTATCATATAGGCTTGTATTCCCTATAATCCTTTATTGCTTGTGTAACACTAACTCTGTGTGTATATGAATCTCTGTTGTTCTGTCTATCTCTCTCCCATTGGGATATGAGGATGTTATACACTGTCGTTTTGAGGGAAAGCATCTAAATCATTGTCTTGTCATAAGCTCCTACTGAGGGCCCAGGGATTGCTAATTTCCCTCCCTGGGGCATTCAAAACACACATGGTATGAGTTCAATGGTAATGTTTTTCTATGATGAAAATTGTGAGATACGCCCAAGAGGGTTTGTGAGTGATACAGGGAGGGGCTTAGGGGTTTGGGTATAATTGATTTCTTTTGGAAATTTGCAAATAGAGAGGTATGTGCCCCTACTGGGAACCATCTAAATATTAACAAATTAAGTTATCCATGTTACTAAGGCTCTTCTCCTGATTTGAAAGGCCATGCTTTTAAAAAGTGCTGTGAGTTAATATCAAAGAGAAGCTATGATTGCCAGACTAGGTAAGAACTGAGTGGCAAGGCAAGAATGAAAGGTAGGACAATGGGGTACAGGGTCAGAAAGAACATGGGTCAGGTGCACCAGAGAAAAAATGTGAAGAAAGTTAGATGGGAAACAGACCTAAGGTGATATTCTACCATACACTGAGAGGGGGACTCTTACATATCTCCTGATAATTTAAAAGCCAATCCCAACTTCTATTATACAAAAGCATGTTTCTCTGAGGAACTGAGGTACAGCTAGGGCATGGAAAGCAGCCCTGTATCACCCATACTAGGAACTGAAAATGACATCCTATCAGTCACTAACAGAGCTTTTTAAAAATGCATAATCTCTACCCCATCTTTGGCCTACTAAATCAGAATCCTATTCATTTACTTGATACAAAAATCCCTGATTGTATCCTAAGTTCAAATACATACTTGGGATCAGAGAGAATTTTTGTTGAATATTCAATCAATCGTTTATTATCCACACAAACCTTGGACGCTTACAATTATTTATACCTACTTTTTAGGATTGAGTGAATATTAAATGAACTGATATATGCAAAGCATTTAAGAGCCTGTACATAGGAAGTGACAGAAAATGTTAGTTACTGTTGTGGGATATCCACCAGAGAAGACTGCTTGGATATGAGTTTAAGCCAATAGAAAGTATTTATTAGCTAGTTTTCTATTATTACACTGGGTTTTCAGGTTCTCAGTAGTGCCCTGAGTCTTTCTCAGGGTGAGCTTTTAAAGCACAAAATCCACATTCTGTATTGAATACTTCAGTTAACAAGAACAGCTGTTTAGAAGCAGAACTACAGAAGGCAAGGTTACTACTACATTTAGAGACTTTCCCAGAACTATGGACTTTGATGGATTGGGTCTTTGTTTTCATTTAGTCAGATGGTGTTGCCTACATACTGACTTTTATTGCCTTAATGGTACTTCAACAATGATGTCAGTTGTGCTAAATTCCAAGGACCCAAAAATGTCTGGGAACTTATTATAGTTACATTTTGTAAAGAAAGATAATCTATATACATTAAAACTTTAAGTCCAGAAAAATAAATGGAAAAATGAAATTTATGCCCTGGCAATGCTGAAGCATGCATGGGCAGCCTGTATATGGCAGTTCTGTTGAACTTGTCCATATTGAGTTTCACGGTCTAAGTTGATGAGAACGACTGACCAGGTCTCTTCCTCAAGATGACACCAGATCTCATTATAGATGGTTGTGAGCCACCATATGGTTGCTGGGAATTGAACTCAGGACTTTTGGAAGAGCAGGCAGTGCTCTTAACCACTGAACCCTGCATTAAAAGGGCAGTGATAGCTACAATAATTTATTTTATAAGAAATTGTTACTTCCATAGTTTAACTATCCATTATCATTCAACAAAGATGTAATAATCACAGACAGTATCTGAGTTTACAGTAGAAGAATAGATGAACAGAGATTGCTATTTCAGTAGGGGTGTTTAGGGAGACGTGCATGAATCTTAAAATCTTAAGATTCATGGACATAAAGAGGGAAAAGCATATCCTAAGGAAGGAAAATAAGTTTTCACTCTTAGACTAGGAACTGTCTGTTAGAGTCTTAGAGAGTTTGAGAACCACATAGACTAAGACAAAGTCAATGCATCACTTTCCCTAGTGAGGAGGAATGAAAATGGCAGATTTTCATGGAATTGAAGCTCCTGGGTTGCACTGAAGCCCCAACTTTCCTTCTGAAGGTTTTATATTTGAGTTTGCTCAAACACAATAACAAAGGACAGGTTGACAATGAGAAGTCACAACAAATTTATTTGATCATAGTTTTATGTTGAAGGAGGAGCCTTTAGAGTAGAGGCTCAAAGATGCAGCTGAAGCAGATATAATACTATATGACTACTGTCTAGCCCCTGGGAGGGGGAAACTGGACTGTTATGAGTGAGGACAGCCTGGCCTGCATACTGAACCCTGTTTAGAAATAAACATTAAAACAAAATTAGAAAAAAAACAGGGGAAACATCTGATTTTAGTCAAGACAGCGAGGCAGATATGCTAGGGGTTCAGAACACGTTAGTGAGAATGAATAGGGGACACAGCCAAGACTGATCAGGTGCTTTTTGACCCTCGGTTGTAGAATGTCATTCTTCTGCACATAAGCAGGACTGTGTGGAATTGGGGTCTTATGACTCACAGTCAAACAAGGCAGGTGAGAATTTCTTTATCATCAATACTCACACAGAAAATCAGGGGAAACTTATAGGAGAATTTTTGTGGATTTTTTTTTCTTTTCTTTCTTTCTTTCTTTTTTTTTTTTTTTTTTTTTGATGGGCTCCAAAGGCCATGGGTTCTAGATCTTATGACCCACTTGATGTGCTGACTGGTATTATCGTTAAGAAGCTCCTGCTTAGGAAATCATATTGTTGAGATTTCATGGTTGCGGTTCCCCTCTCCTATCTATAAGATGCTATTTCACAATCATCCTGGTTCTCAGACTCATATACTCTTTCTACCCCATCTGACCTAAAGGTGTATCGGTTCCATGGTAGATGCACCAGTGGTGGGCGGAGCACAGTCGCACATTCTCTGCATCATGGATAACTGTAGCATTCTGCAATGCCTTCCATCTGCGGCCATAAGAAGCCTTTTCAATGAGGGGTGAGAGCCCCACTTACCTGTGACTATAAAAAGAAGTGCTTAGAATGTCGTTAAAAATTATTCTGGTTTAGGAAGTGGTAGTAGTAGGTTTTCTTCCAGGATCTAGAGGATCTAGGTATTTCTCTGGGTGTTCAGTAGCAGACACAAATCCCTCTTATTTAGTGGGCCTTAAGTCCAATTAGACAGCTGTGGGTTAAAGCGCCTCTATTGTACCACTGGCAATATCTTGTCACGCTGGTCATTGTTGTAGTTCATCGAATTTAGAGTTGTCTTGAACTACTGATTGCTTTTCTTCATCCGCACCTTGCATAGCACCTTCTGATGCAGTAAAGGCTAGCCTTTAGATAGGAGGAGTCCAGGCTAGCTGCAGCTCAGTTCCTTCAAGTCCTGGATCTGAAGTGTGTGGCATCCTCAGCAATAGAGTCTTACCTTCTCATTCTCGGAAGCAGTCAAAGGCAATGACAAGACCCTGCATTGCTTGATGAGCCTCTTGGACTCTGCTAAACAACAACTCAAAGGGAGTATTCTCAGCACCACCATGCGTTTTACTAGATAGTCTATGGCTCTTGGGAGAATATAATCACATCATGTATACCTTTAAACACATACACATATTTCTTCTCCATTTTTATTTCTTCTTTTAAGAGCTATTTGTTCAGAGAAATGCCCTACTTTTTAATTGATTTGTTTTCTTGATTCTTTGTTTGCTGTGGTCTTTTTATATTGTGGCTATTAATCCTCTATAAGATGTATAGGTGGCAAAGAACCTCTGGTACTCAGTGTGCTTCCTCCCCACTCAATT
>PVIU01002917.1:0-69566 GCA_004026605.1 Ondatra zibethicus
TGCTGTGTTTTCTACTGAAAATAAGGAAACTTCCATATTCTTTGGAAGCTAAGCCATCTGCAACTTAGCAACAGTAGTTACGGAGTGCTTTTGTTGAATAGATGTAAGTCAAAGTCATAGGCCATAAACACTGAATTTGCCTTGATAACTGTGTGGTTACTTTATTGCCTTTTTTGAAAAATCAACACATAAGTTTTTATATATTTTACCTAATAAAATAAATATGAAACCAAAAATCAAAGAGCAGACATATCATTTATATGAAAAAGTAAAATACTACTTTATAGAACTAGCTGAGGCATTAGTTTTTGCTTTCTTTTTTATTATTTCTTTTATTGAAAATAGGTTCTTCTCCCATACAATATGTCCCGACCACAGTTTCCCCTCCCTCCACTCTTCCCAGCTACACCCATATCTACTTTCCCCCTCATATTGAGCCTGGACAAGGCAACCCAATAGGAGCGAAAGAGTCCCAAGAGCAGGTGAAAGAGCAAAGAGTCAAAGATGCAACCATTACCACTGTTGGGAGTCCCACAAAATCACCAAGCTAACAGTCAAAACATATATGCAGAGGACCTGTTGTAGACCCATGCAGGCCTCGTGCTTTCAGCTCCAGTCTCTGTGAGCCTGTGAGACTGTGTGAGCCCTGCTTAGTTGATCCAGTGGTCCGTGCTTTCCTGGTATCCTCCATCCCCTCTGACTCTTAGAATCTTTTTTTGTTTGTTTGTTTTTTTCCAAGACAGGGTTTCTCTGCAACTTTGGAGCCTATCCTGGAACTTACTGTATAGACCAGGCTAGCCTTGAACTCACAGAGATCTGCCTGCCTCTGCCTCCTGAGTGCTAGGATTAAAGGTGTGCCACCACTGTTATGTCCGACATGAATGGGAAGAAGAAGACACGAGATGCGAACGAACCCAATGAACGGGGGGGAGGGAGAGAGAGAGAGAGAGAGAGAGAGAGAGCTTTTAAAGGCTGCCTAGCACATGTGCACAAGGGGAAGATGTGACTACTACGCCTTGCACATGCGCACATCGGGTTTGCGTGAGTACGTCTGATGCTGGTGACACAGATGGCAGGCGACCCATGCATGCACACGAGGGCTTTAGTTGAGTCGCACGTGGAGGTAACCACACATGCGCGTACATGGGTCACGTGGGCCCTTTGTTCCCAAGGGTCCGCCCACATGTGCCTGCCTTTAGAACCCAGAAGTGCAGCCTTATGGGTGGCTGAATAATTACTACCACTGCCCGGCAACTCCTACAATCTTTCCTCCCTCTCTTCCACAGGGTTCAACTCTCCTAATGGATTAAAAGAGAAATATAACCCAAGGGAATTCATTGTAAAGTTATCATGAGCAGGAGACTGTAATGTTGATGGATATAACAATAAATAAAAACTAATTTTTTTTGTTGTTCAAAGAAACCAGTTTTGAAAATGCTAGAAAAATAAAAAAGACTGAGCCAGGCGATGTGAAACACACCATTAATTCCAGCACTCAGGAGGCAAAGGCAGGAGGATCCCTGTGAGTTCAAGGCCAGTCTGGTCTACAGAGTGAGTTTCAGAACAGCCAAAGATACACAGAGAAACTCTGTCTCAAAAAAACCACAAAAAAAAGAAAGAAAAGGAAAAACAAAAGGACTGAAGAGTAGTAGTTACAAAAACAATGGAATGATTGTGTCACACAAAACAATTTTGTTTGTTCACAAGACTCAGAAACCTGGAATAAGAGGAACTTCAGTACACCTCCTGTTTTTAAGTTCGAGAGACAACCAGATCAGAACAGCTCAGTCACACGGTTCTCAGGCTGCGGCTCCCTGTCTTCTTTGCCCTCTGGAATCAAGTAGTCTGGACTCCACCTGCATCTCACATCCTGGTCCAGGATAGCTGTTCAAGTTTTCCCATCACATCTGCACCCACCAGATTTCAGCCATAGAGAACTGATTTTCTGAGTTCAGTACAACAAGGTGATGGGGGATTCCCCTCTATATGCTGTAAATACCATTGGTTAATAAAAAAAACTGGCTTGGCCTGATAGGATAGAGTAGAGCTAGGTGGGCAAAACTAAACTGAATGCTGGGAGAAGGGAGGCAGAGTCAGAGAGAAGCCATGGATCTGCCACAGTGCTAAAACTTTGCTAGTAGGCCACAACTTCATGGTGATGCACACATTAATGGAGATGGGTTAAATTAAGATGTAAGAGTTAGCCAATAAGAAGCTAGAGCTAATGAGCCAAGCAGTGATTTTAATAATATGGTTTCTATGTGATTATTTCAGGAGTCTGGGCAGCTGGGAAACAAAAAAGTGGCCTCCTTACAGCAGGAAGGGCTGTTGGCGTATAGGCAATGCCCAAAACAAAACAAAACCATATCAAATGACTGCTGAGTAATTACCAGTCTTTTCAAGGGATGAGCCCCTGATAGATGATCTGATGTCAAGTAGTCAGTCCTAGTGACATACACATATGAGCAGCACTAAGTTGGCTGTATACATATGTGTGTATATATGCATATGTGTGTGAATATATGTGTAATAATAATTACAGAATTAAAAGAGTCATGAAATTGAGAGAGCAAAGGATGCAGGAGGAGTTAGGGGGTGAGAAGGATGTACCTATAGTACTCATGTATAAAATTCTCATAAACAGTGAAAAATAAACAAAAGGAGAAATAACAAGGAAGACAGTGATCAAGTAATTAATAGCCTGAAGTCCACTTCTGTTTTTCCTAAGCCTCCATACCTATTCTTCTTTCATTTCTTCAGATGCCTCACCTGTTTCCTAGGATTATGTCCTAGGTAGGGCAGCTAGGTCAAGGTCCAGGATCTCTGGGTGAACAGCAGCACACTCTGCTAGAGCCAGATGTGGTTTCTTATGATTCAGTGACATGTAGACACAGAAAAAGTATTTACTGCCAGAACACCATGAGAGAGAAACAGTGGGATGGCCATGATTGAGCTCTCTTCCTTTTGGAAAGGGATAATGAGGGCATCCATCAGTCACTGTTCCACAGCAATTATGAAGCCCTGCTGGGCTGGATTATCAAGGCCCCCTGCTCTGCAGGAGCAGTTTGCTCATCTCAAAGTTCTGTGCCCCAGGAGGTTTCTTCCCCACTGGCTGCACTTTGACTTTCTTTCTCATAGGATGCCATTAACAGTGAGCCCACAACACTTGGCAGACAGCTGCAATTTCCCTTCATGGTCAGCTCCTTGCTGTCTGCCTTGCGCAGTCCACCAGGGGACAACTTGATCATGGCTTCACCTCAGCATTAAGAGTGTCAGTAGTTTCTTGGACGATAACAGGTGGCTTCTGACTGCCCACCACTCAATCTCGCTCTGCCAAAGACAAGTTGTAGATGTTCATGAAAAAGGCTTCTATGTGAAAAGACCCAAATGAGCTTCATCATGAAACCTAACAGATTGAAGTATAATAAAATAAAAATAAATTCATAGAAGAGAAAAATGAGAATGACAATTTCCCCCTAAATGGAGGCATAATGTGATTCAAACCCCAGCCCTAAGAGTCTAGTATGATTCTTTGAAACTTAAATGTGCACCCTTTAAAACAAATGTCTGAGAACTGGCTAAAAAGAAATGTTACATGGAAAGAGATAACTTCTTACACAGAAACTTGAACATGAATGTTTAGAGCAGTATTCATAATACCCAAAAGGGGAAATAATTTAAATATCCATCAATAAGAAAACGAGTGAAAAAAGGTGGCATCTTCATACAGTGGGCCACCATTCATCCCTAAAAATGAATGAGATTCTGATACAGTGCTATAGCTTCAATATCAAACACATCATGCTAAGTTCAAGAAGTCAGACACAACCACAACGGATTGTGTGCAACAAGTTTCCTTTATATTATAGCACAGGAAGACAAATCCAGAGAACTGGGCCGCAGAGCAAAGGTTACCAAGTAACGATGGACGAAGGAAATGCAGCTGGTTATGGAAGTGTTGTAGGGTATGACAGTGCTTTTGGTGGGACAGTAGAAATTGTGATCTGACAGCCTTATAGTCATATAAATGCAATGGGAGTCATTGAATTCCACAAGTTAATAGAGTTGTCTACATGGTGTGTGACTTTCACCTCAATGAAAACAAAATAAGACCCATTATGGGAAACAGGGAGTTCCCCAGAACGTTAAAAGAAGGGCCATGTTTCAGGGAATAAAAGTAGAATGATTTAAAGACTTGAGTTCAGTTTTGAGCACCCGCAGCAGGTGTCTCAAAACCAGCTGTAATTCCAGCTCCAGAGGATCAACAGGAAATTCATGCAATACGCCCAGGAAGTACCTGGCGTTGCAACACCATTCAAGCTAAAATATGGAAACAATCTACTGTTCATTCCTGTTGAATGGATTTTTGAAAAAAAATTACACACACACACACACACACACACACACACACACACACACACTAGAACATTCTTCAGTTCCAAAGAGGATATGCCATCATTTACAGTGATGGAGATGAGCCTGGGAGACGTTGTGCCTAGTGAAATAAACTAGGATTAGAAAGACAAATATCCCAGGATGTCCTTCATTATAAACTCTAAATTACTAGACCTCATGGAGCATAGAAAATAGTGCTTACTAGAGGATAAGGGAGCAGTGGGAGGAGTATTAGGGGGAGATGGACCAATGATACAAAGGTGTACTTAGGCAGTAGAAGTAGGTTTGGTAATCTGCAGGTGTAGCTCATAGAGAGACCACTTGGCAATACTGTGTATATGAAAACAACCAATTGGGAGGACTTTGGCTGTTCTCTTTATGCCCTCACCCCCACACCCTCCACGCACACACACAGAGACAATATTTGAGGCAATGACTACTCTAACTAATGACTTGATCATTACTGTGCATACAGGTACCTCCAGAGACATACAATTATTATAAGACAATTGAAACATGTTGAAATAGGAATGGGGTTATTCATACTGACATGGACTGCTGTGGAATAGATTATTTGTTTAACCCCATAAAGATGTGTTGCATTTGTTTGTGTTGCAGAATAATCGCTTAACTATGTAAAGATGTAACACATTTGCTTGTTTGGAGAATAATTAACTATGTAAAGATTTTTGCATTTGTATATACTGCCTTTGACTAATTGTGTAAAGAAGGGTTGTTGTTTCACCTTGCCTGCCTTAAGGCTCCTGTTTGGTCTAATTAAAAGCTGAATGGTCTGCCAGGCAGTGGTGGCACACACCTTTAATCCAAGCACTCAGGAGGCAGAGGCAAGTGGATCTCTGTGAGTTTGAGGCCAACCTGGTCTACAAGGGCTAGTTCTAGGATAGGCTCCAAAGCCTGTCTCGAGAAACCAAACCAAACCCAACAAAAAGCTGAATGGTCAATGGCTAGGCGGAGGAGGGATAGGCAGGGCAGAGAGAAGTGGGGCAGGCTGGGGCCAGCCAATAGAGGCGGGGGGGTTGTAGCAAGCAGAGGGTCAACCAGTCAAGCATAGAAGTAGCAGGACAGACAGACAGTATGTAGATGAAGTAAACAAGCCTCATGACAGCACATAAATTAATAGAAATGAGTTAATTTAAGTTTTAAAAAGCTAGCTAGAAACAAGCCTAAGCTAAGGCCAAGCATTCATAGTTAATAATAAATCATCAAATTGTTATTTGGGAGCTGGTTGTTATCCCAAAGAAAATGCCAATTTCAATAGACACATCCCTAACATACATAGCTGTAAAACAGCAAAGAACAAAAAACTCTACATAGTGTGAAACACTTAGGACTGGAAAAGAGGTTAAGAAAAAACTTTTGTAGTTACTTCATGCACAGAGAAATACAATGTAAAGTAAGGCATTCACATGGGTAGTTCCCTAACTGAAGAGTGAAGTAAAACTGGTAGAGAAAGTGATAGACTGTCACATCCTAAAGGCTACCTTTCTGCATCACAGGGACCTTCATCCTTTGTGGCTGTATTTCTCATCTGACTATAGTAAACTCTTGAATAAAGCTGATGAGCTGGAGAGATATTCCAGAAGACCTGAGTTCCTTTGCCTGCACCCATAGCAGACATCTCACAACCTGCTTATAGCTTCTGCTTCAGGGGATCTGGTACCTTTTGGCATCAATAGGCACTGACATAACATACAGCTATGGACACACCTGCCCATAAGCATCAATGAAAAATAAATATTTAGCAACAGCAAGTGGAGTGGTAGGATTAAATGTTCCCAAGCACCATCTTTTAATGTTTAACTTCATGTCACATTTTATTAAGGCTTCAAGTAATTCTTATTCTGAAATATGTATTCCTCTATAATTTTTCCATCAATTGTAGTTAGCCTATTTTGCTGCAATGCTGGGGATCAAATTCAGGGCTTACTTGGCCTCACTGATGACTGAGCTTCACCTGTAGCCCTTCTATCTGTTCTGACTCATCACAGAGTTAATCAGATTTAGTCTGTTTCCTAAGAAAATTCAGGACCTGGTAGTAGTGAATTTTCATTCACTTGTTGGTAGATATTTCTCTCATTACAGTGGCCAAACACATAGCAATAAGTAACCCACAGTTTGAGAGGGTTCATTCTACTGTTGGGGAAGGCATGGCAGCACCCACATGTGGCTGGGAGTCCTTGCATCTTACCAGACCAGGAAGAAAACACAGACTGGAAGCCTAGTCTGTCTATAAAACCCACAAGCCCCACAGTACACAAAGACATGCTTTCATTTCCTGGCCACCAAGACCCAAATAATCACACAGAAACTATATTAATTACATCACTGTTTGGCCAATGACTCGGGTGTATTCCTAGGTAGCTCTTACCTCTTAAATTAACCCATTTCTATTAATCTGTGTATTACCATGAGGTTCATGGTTTGCTACCTCACATTTTGCTTCTTGGAACGGCTACATGGAGTCTGGGTGGCAACTTCATCTCTGTCTTCCTCTTCCCAGAATTCTCATCTAGTTGCCTATACTTCCTGCCTGGCTATTAGCCAGTCAGTGTTTTATTAAACCAATATGTGTGACAAATCTTTATAGTATACAAAAGCACTATCCCACACCCCACCCTAATGACACACTTCCTCCAGAAGGCTGTACTTCTTAAAGATTCTATAACCTCCCTGAATAGCCCCATCAACTGGAGACAAGTTCAAACAGATGTACCCACAGGGACATTTCACATTCTATGATAACTCATTCATTTCCGTGGATAGTTGGCTTTATTTACCAGAAGGATCCCTTTCTCTATTCCTCCACTATCTCTGGCTTCAGGTGCTAGGGTATAGAATCATGAGGGCACTTGAATATGCTCACCTTATTGGGACAAGATGTTTCCATCTGCTTAGCTTTAAGATTAATTTATTTATTGTCCTCAAAGTCTAGCACTTTCAAGGGCTGCCTTTGTATTTAACTTCTGTGTGAATGTGAATTATTATTTGAAAAGTGTAAGCACTTTTGGCTCACACATGTGAGTGCTTCATATTTTGTGGTTTGGGATTATATTTATTTCCATGTTTTATTGGTGTCAGAAATACATATTTTTCTATTTTTATTGTTCTTTGTTATCTTCAGTGTCCCTTCCCAACAACTTAAAATTTAAATATTTTAATGTTTCGAGAATCTTGTAGTTCATTTACATAATTTCCACCCCTCCCTCATCCCCTCCAATTCCCCTATCCACCCTTACTATCTGTCAAATTTATGACCTCTTCTTCTTTAATTATTATTGCTACATGTATTGTATATAGACATGTTTTATATATATAGCCTACTGAGTTCATTTGGTGCTGTCTTGTAAAAACAAACAACAAAGAAAGAAATGACCATTTAGGATTGCATAGCCAATCAGGGGGCTTGTCATTGAAGAAAATTCACGATCCCTCTCTTAGCAACTGTTGAGTGTAGGTCTACATCTAGCTGTATGTTTGCATGTGGGAGGAGGGTGCTTGTGAGATTTCTTCCATCAGTTTTAGCATGCTAGCTGGTCCTGTCATTGTATAGGTTTTGTTTGAGCAACTATACTGTTGAGGTTTCATGGGTGCAGTTTCCTCGCCTTGTCTAGAAGATATTATAATGCCCCAGGTGTTCCCATCCTCTGACTCTTCTATGCTTGTTGCCCTTCTTTTGCAATTTCCCTGAGCCTTTTTTGTAGGAATGTGTTGTAGCTGTATCAACTGGGGTTGGACACTCTACAATATCTGATTTTGACCGGTTGTGAGCTCCTGTAATAGTCACTGTCTACGACAAAATGAGGCATCTTTGATGAAGGGTGATAGCTATACTTACCTGTGGGTATAAGGATGAGTATTTAGAACACAGTTAGAAATTATGTTGGTTTAGGAAAATGGCAGTCATAGGCTAGAATCTATGATGTCTTCAGATACAGATAAAGTGGGTTGAGTTTGGAGAACTGGCTTGAGTTCCCTCCTAAGACCCATTAGAAAACTGTTGGTTATCCCTGAGTTAAAAGTGGCACTATTGTGCCAATGGGGGATGTCTTGCCTGTTCAGTCTTTTTTGAGGTTCTTAGGCTTTGCAGCTCAATAGGACTATTGGTTGCTTTTTCTCCCCTGGCAGCTTGCATGGCATCTTCTGATACTAGGAGAGCTAGCATTCAGGGAGGAGGCTTCCAGGTCAGTTGCAGCTTAATCCTCTAAATCCAGGGCCTGAAATGTGTGGTGTTTTCATCAACAGTCTTATCTTCAAATTCTGTGAAGCCACCAAGAGTGACAGCAATGGCCTTTGTCCTTTTGGGACTCTCTGATAAACAGCTCTCAGAGGGGTTCCCTGGTCTGGAATTAGCATAGCAGGGCCATAAAGTAGATTTTCTTTTAGCTTATTGATACTTCTCCACACCTCAAAACATTTGATTATGAAAAATCTCACATATAGGGAAAATACTGTATTTCTTAACATTTTTTATTATTGAATACTAATTATGCAGAGGTTTGAATATGTTGTCATACATGCATATAATTTATTATGGTTTTATTTCCTCTCTCTATAACTTTCTTTTGAAAACATTTTGCATTTATCTATTTATTTGCTTGTTTACTTATTTTATGCACGTGGAGGTCAGAGAACAACTCATTCTCTCCTTACATAATGTGGGATCTGGGAATCAATCTCGGGTCATCAGGTTGCCTGCTGAGCCATTTTGTAGGCAGATACTTTGTATATTTTAAAACTCCTTCTGTACTTCCTTCTTCCCTTTTCACATCCCACGACTCCTTTTATTTTCACATCTTTCTTTGCTGTTTTTCAGACCCTCAATTCCACATATGAGAGAAACTATGTATTGCTTGTCTTTGGGGGCCTGGCATAGTTCATTTAGCATGATTTCTGGAACTTTGCATCTGAGAACCATTATCTATGCCTGGATTCTATAATGAACATTGTACAGCATGTGTGTTACTTTATATTTGTTTGTCTCTCCATCTTAACCATCCACGGGGCTTATCTGATCAGTGCCATTCAAAGCCCGTATGTCAGTGCGCACCAGGAAGTAGGTCAGCATGACTCTGTCTACTGAAAACTATCATTTGTTTACAGGGTTTCTAACCCTCATCTCAAACAGTGAAATGAACAAATATTTTCTTATACAATCTAACTCCTTACCAAGGTCGAAAATATACTTATTCCAGAATTTTCTTCCCATGTTTGACATCCATCACTTGCCTTACAGACAATTACAATCCTGTTTTTCACCACAGGTAGGTTTTGCCTGTCTTAAGACTTTGCATTAAAGGATCACATGGCATGTGTTCTTCTGTCTGTAAAGTTTCTTTCATTCAGTCTAGTTTTGGGAGGTTCATTTTAAGTTTCTTTTCATTATTGTATAGTAGTCCATTATTTGAATGTTCTACTACATGCTTTCTTCATCCATTTTTATGCAACCAAACAACAGACCAATTTGTTTATGTATGCTGTACATAAAGCTATGAACACATTTAAACATGGTGTTTTCTTTTGTATTTACACATTTTTAGTTCTTTTGGGGTAAATGTGATCAAATGGTGACTGGGGTATACATTTCGCTTTATAAGAAACACCTTTCTCTTTTCTAAACTGGTGATATAATTTTGCAGTACCATCAACAATCCATGGCTGGACCAGTGACTCCACATCTCCACTACTCCCTGATGTGGATGTGAGTGCCGCCTATTTCATCCTGATTTCCATTTGCATTTGTTGATTAAACAAAAAGGGATGGTCTTATTGTTTCAGGAGTTCACTGGCTATTTGTTTATGCTGCTCTGAGAATTTTTTGACAAAGCCTTAAGCCTCTTATTTGAAATTTTATCTTATATTATAATCCTTTGCTAGGTACATGAACTTAAATATTTTCTCTGAGCTAACAACGTTCTCATTGAGTTTATTTTTGGAGGTTAAACATGGGCCCTGTGCACACTAAGTGAGCACTGCCCCAAGCTCTTTGTTAGTTTTCTTAATCAAAATATTCAATGTTAAGAAATCTAATATTGATTGGAAGTAATTTATCACTTCTTTCCTTTAGAATTATCACTTTCTTTGTCCTAAGAAAGCTTATTATGTCAATGTATCATAAAGTATTCCCCTATATATTGTTCTCTAAGCATCATAGTTTCATAGTTACATTTGGGTTTCTCACACATCTCAAATTAATTGTCACAGGAATAGAGTTGGTATCCGTTTATTTTAAATACACATTAATTATTATACTCTTATTTATTGAAAATGTTCTCTATCCATCTCTGGATTGCTTTGGCAAATGGGAAGAATCAAATGCTCATATAAAATAGTTTTATTCCTGGTTACATGTTCTGTTCCATTAGTTCCATGTCAACATTTCACTATATGCCAGGAGTGGTAGATATAAAGAGCCCCTTTCTAGAAAAGTCCAGGGTTTTCTCTCAATGACTACGTCTGCCTACTGCCCCTTTGTCAAAGAGAAAGGTGCAGAGCGAGCCACAACATTGTTTTGTCTGCGCGGAGAGGCTTTCACCTCTCAGCGACCTTTACGAATCTGGCCTGAAGATTGGGCACATCCATTGATTAGACCTGAGAAACAGTAAGAAAGCTTCAACCCCTCACCTATTTCTAAGAAGTAGCCATTTCATTTGAAGAAGTGAGCAACATAGAAGTTCATAAAAATGCCATTGTAGATTATACTAAGCAGGTTCTTTCTTGGGCACAGAAACAACACATATTTTCAGAACCTGCCTCAGAGTCCAGGGTAGTTAAGAATTGCTACTTTGTGACTTTATGACATTTATACCAACTCCATTTCCAGTGTCATCGAATGGATGAACAGATAGGAAAATGTCCCTATGTCTGTTCCTGTCTAAAAACGGACATCCCACTCACAAACATTTGGTTCAGAAACATCACCAATTTTCTAAAGTGTCACACTAGCCAGCCTTTTACCCTCATAACTCTCAATAAATATAATAAAGCTAAATGCAATGCTGATGTCACTCCAAGTGCTCTACTATGTCCTGTCAGCCACATGCGTGTTCACAAGTCTTCTACCAAACCATCTCAGGGCATTACAAGCACTGTTTATCAATATAGTGGGAATCACTTGAATCCGACAGCCTATTTTTTTTTTACTTTTTTGCTCATGAGGATTTTTATGAAGCAAAATCAGCAGATAATGGAGCCAAACACAATTGCTATTCTTTTCCTTCCCATATTCCAGTTCTAAGAGGGCTTCCCGGAAGAAACAGTATCATAGTGGAGCCTGATAATTTGTATGTTGAACGTGGAGGGGTAGGAATTGCACAAAGCATAGAGGATGGAAAATGCATAGACCCAGTGAGACATCCCAATAAGTACCAAGATATCTGTGTGGCCTTGTGAAAGGACCAATGACGCATGGGGTTACTGTGTGCACTCCATCATGAAGTTTCTAGAAGCTACATATTAGTTTCTGTCATGAAGACACAAGAAGATACTAAAAGTTTTTATACAGAGGCCGAAATTAAGATCATAGATGTTTCCGACTCCCCATGAAGAATGAGGAGGCTCTGGCTAGAAGGAGATGGTGGTTTAATAAAAGATTGTTTATGGGGATGGACAGTCTACTGTTTGGAGACCATGAAGAGGTAACACTGACAGAACATGGACAATGTTAGAGAAAATTGGCACTTGGTATCAAAGATGATGGTAATGTTGTGTCTGATTTTATGGTTAATCATTTTAATCAACCGCCAAAGGCAAATTTCTTGGAAGACAGGCATAGTATTTGGCGTCTTAGCTGGGAGGGCTCCCAGTCCTGATGCTGGCTATTGTATGTGTGTATATCATAGTTCACTCCAGTTGCCATGTCTGCTTTTTGTTTTCCTTCATGATGTTTTGCTTACCTTCTACTTTATCAGCTTCCACCATGTGATGGAAAATGAACCAGAGGATGTGGATGAGGTTTTAGAATCTTCCTTTGGTGAAACTTGGCTCATCCTTGTATGGGTACCTCTGTCTTCTACCTGATGGTTGATCAAGCCTGAGAAATATAGAACCTAAGTGATGTGCAATCTTGTCTATTTCTCTCTTTTGTATGCAGTGACAAGTGAAGTCATCATTAGAACTACCCTTCACTTGCTTGGAAAGAATGTTTCTTCCTCCTGTTATACAAATTTTTATAGACATTAGGCAAAATCAAGGTGATTCTATTCCCAAGTTAAGTGCAGATGTCAAAATTGATGCTACCACATGGACACTGAAGGAGTCCAGAAGGTTAATCAGGTATGATTTCTGGGGAGGTCAGAGCATGCCTCTAAAGCTGGATTTGAAATATCGTGAGAGAGCAGGAAAGGGAGTCAGGCCTGGTAATTTTGTTATTGCTGTTGTTCGAGGCAGTCTCCCTGTGCAGCACAGGATGACCTCAAACCTGTGACCCTTCTGTCTTAGCCTCCCTAGTACTGGGCTTATAGGCATAAGTTCTATGCCAGCCTGCCCTTGTGTGGCTCCGGAAGCTCTCACTGGAACCACCACAGGCTTTCTTAACAGCTCCTCACTTTGTGGAGGCAAGAGGAAGGAGTATAAAGGTAGTTGGCAAACATCAGAAAAATGGATTCAATATTATATAAGAAAATATAATCCCGAGTTGACCCCCTACTTTAGTTACTTATTACTTAGTTCCATCTTAATAAAAGGTTTGCAAAATCAAGGTTTTTCTTTTTTTTTATAGGAAAAGGGAACTCCTTGAGTCCCTAACTATTGTCTCTGGCTCTACCAGAGACTCTACTCAAGATTGGAAAGGCTCTGGCCAGCATAGGCATGCAGATACTGCCCAGACCAGCACCAAATGATCCTAATATCAAATTTGTGGTTGCTGCTGAGAAGAAACAAATGATTGGAAAATAAATGTCTGCCCCTCCAGTTTTCAAACAAAGACAAACAAACAAAGGACAACAACAACAACAAAAAATCGAGGCATATAGATAAACTAGTGTACTCTCTATACAGGCCAGTTTCACAACCAGTTTATTCATCTGTGATCTCTTTCCATAGCTATCATGAAAAGACAAATGCTGGACCAACAATGAAGATTCTACCACAGTAATGGGCAGGAGGATTGGAAGGGAGGAAGAAGGGTAGGGGTAAGCAAGGCAGAACCCAGCCGGTAATGGAGCAATCATGACCAGCCTTCTTCTCCACTAATGAGCACAACCTTCCAATTCTGACAAGACTCCTTTGGGCCAAACGTGATGAACATGCCCTCATTTAAGTGGCAGGAGACTAGTGTCCCTTCTTTTGCTTTTCGGAAAACCAATGCAGAGGGAAATTCCCACTGGTGACAGTCAGAACTTTTCAAGTTCTAGGACCTAAACTCTATACCTTGAAAGCTGGGCACAGTTTAAAGGAAATCCAGGTATTTTTGAAGAAAGACTTCACAGTGGCCCTATTCCTCGTCTCAGTCCATCTATTGCGCATGTAGAAGGAGCATGCAGGTTGTAGCCCAGCCCTGGACCAGCCCCTGAGGATGCTGTTCCCCTTCACAGGTCATCGAAAAGGCTCTTGACCTAACTCTGATGGCAGATAATGGGTGAAGACCAGACAGAGCAGAACAAAGGCAGCTGGATGGCTACTTTGCAGGTGATTCTCGCGGGGCAGGATGGATTATTTTCAAAGGAAAAGGTTGGAAGACAGTTACCATGGTTACTTTCCAAGTTCTGAAATGATATAATCAGAAAAAGCTCTTGAGAGGAGAAGAGAGGGAGGAGAGTTGGTGGGCTTAACACAGGTGGGCTGCTGCATTATAAAGCTGAGGTTTTTTAAAATCCCTTTTAATGGTGCCTGAGAATTTTACAAAAGAAAGAAAACAGATAAGAGAGAGAAAGAAAAGGGATAGGAGGAGGAAGAGAAGGAGAAAAAGAGAAATAACATAAACGAAAATAAAATAAGACAGAGAGACAAAAGAAAAGCAGAGGAAGTTCAAGCAGAATGAATCCTGAAGAAATATCCTTGGAGTAAGAAAGGGCTGTCTGCGGGGTCGACGCTGAGAAAGGAAGGGTTGTTTCTCCACGACTTTGACCTTTGTGCTTTGTGAAGTTCGATCGAGAGCTTTGTTTGATTTCTACTATTTATTAGTATATCTGTAATATTCATTATTACATAATAAATTTTGTATTATTATGTATTACAAGGCATACTTACCTCGATATAATTGGGTTACTGTCATTGATTGTAGCTTAAGGTTCAGACATTTTTGCCTGCAATGCCATTCTGTTCATAGCAGCATGAAATATAATGACGATAATATAATTCATATCAAGAATGAAACTCATCACCAGCTACTCTCTACCTAAGCAGCACTAAGCCTATTTTAAACAGGGATGCATCATACTAGAAAACAGGATTTATAAAATGCCTAGAAATAGGGGAATTTATTGTTCCACTCCGCTGCCTGCCAAGGAGACTGTTGACTCAACCCGTTGTCCCGCTTCTGTTTCACACCTGTGTAATCCAATTCCCTGCCTACCATGGGCATACTGAATGTGACGGCAGAGACCCATGCCAGGACTGTGATGCTCTGGTCTGTGGACACTGAGGTTATTGCTATCAAGAAGGGCTCCGTGCTATACCTATCAAATCCTACTTTCTCAGCTGACCACCAGCTCCTCATTTCCCCTCATATCTCTGTTCTCATTTTCAGCTTCACCTACTCTTATTTGTTGAGAAAATGGAATTAATAAGACTTTTTTTGTTACTGTACCCCAAATTTCTACCCTGTCATCATCCGTACTGATACGCTCTCTGCAATGTTTCCAATGGGAAATATCTGCCATAGGTTTGGTTCCCAGTTGGGGGTACTTTGTGGGAGGTTTTATTACTGTAGCCCTGGACGAAGAAGTGTATTATTGGGGGTGGGCTTTGAGATGAAAAGCCTTGCTACTTCCAAGCCCCACCCACTTTGCGTTTCCATTTGGTCACGTGCTCGCTCAGGTTTCCCCTCCGACTTATCATAAGGCCTCGCTGCCCCGATGGATTCTTAGCCCTCTGGAACCATAGGCTAAAATAAACCCTTCCACAAGCTGTTTTCGGTCAAGGTATTTTATCACAGCACCAGGAAAGTAGCTAAAATGCTCCCTTCCTCCCCTCCATCACAATGAATCACATCTACACTGCTGTGTGGGACCAGACTTTTCGTATGTCATTGGACTGTTCCCCTCTCTGCCAAAACATTCAGAAGTATTAGTCCTGCCATCAGTCTTCCCTCCGTTTTCAATAGTGTCCAATTTCTCCTTCTCCTCCGTAATTTCAGCAATATAAAATCGTGCTGTTTTGTTTCCTGTTTCTAAACACAAACATCTCTGGACTCCTATAACCTCTATTTTGCTTTGCATGTTTTTTTTTCTAGCGTTATTCACAACTACCCCCTTTTAACCTGTCCCATTAGTTGTTTTGATATGGGAAGTCCTTCTGTATATGTGTTGCTTTTATTGGTTAATGAATAAAGCTGTTTTGGCCAATGGTTTAACAAAGTAAATTCAGGTGGGAAATCTGAACAGAGATAGAGAGAGAGAGAGTAGGTGGAGTCAAAGAGATGTCATGTAGCCACCAAAGAAGTAACCTGTCATACCAATAAGCCACATCCTCGTGGCAATACACAGATTAATAAAAATTGGTTAATTTAGTAATTAGAACTAGCCAGTAAGAAGCATAAGACAATGGTCAAAAGATTATATTTAGTATATTAGCCTCTGAATGATTATTTCATAAGCGGCTGCAGGGACTGGTAGGCAGAGAGAAACTGGTCCATGGGGACCAGTGGGATGGAGACTGTGTCTAGCTACATTGTTTTACTTTTATCACTCCAAAGAAACAACTTTTGGGAGAAGCATTAGTGACATCAACATGGATAATCCCAAAGTAGCATCCCGACTGATTCTGCCCTCATAAGGGTATGATGTTCAAATGTTTTCTCTTCTTGGCTTCTGGGACATCAGTCCCAGAGTGTATTTTGATCTAATGTTCCTTCCCACTTTCCTGAGTCCTTCTACTTGTCAGCCCCTAAACATTGATCCCATAGTACCTTGATGGAGAGTATGGTGGCCTACCAGTTTCTGTCTCAGTAGCTCCCATCCCCTGAACATGAAACGTGTGTATTTAACTCTCTCGGCAGTATTTTCATTTGGATTCCTATCAGGCAGATCAGCATAGAGCCCCTGAATTCTCCCACACATTCTTTCCTGGTATTTTTCGTACACTAAACGGTGCTACCATGTATCTTTTGGCTCAATTATTTTAATCCCTTCCAGTTATATTTTAAATCCCATCTCGCACCAAATTCAGTTGCTTCAAAATACAGCCCCCAAACAGTTATTCTTCATTTCCTACTGTCACTTCCCACCACTGTAAATTATTGTTTCTATCACTATATATGTTCTTACATATTGCGATGATTAATTTTGATTTCCAGTTCTCTCAGAGAAATACCTATACCTTCAATGAGACACAAATTTATGTTTACCCATAAAAGGTGTCCAGGAAGAAGGTCCACCCTGAGCACCATCTTGGTCCTGAACTGAATAAAATGGGAAGATGAGAAAGCCAGCTGAACATCAGAATTCCCTTTCCCCTGCTTTCTGATCCATCCAGATATGAGCAAGCCTTCTGCTTCTGCACTATGCCCTCTCTAGCATATGATGGACTGTATCCTCAAACCCTGAACCCAAATAAACCTTTCCTCATTCAGTCTTCTTGACAGGCACTTGTTAACAGCTACTGGAATTCATACCTATTCTCCTCCCCTCCATTCTTCTGTTTGTACAATGCTATGGTGACTTGGTGTTGTTATCAAGGGACGTCTCTAAAAGTCAAGTCAAGTTGTGTCTTTCTCCTGGTCAAAGTCTTTTAGTGCTATCTGATATTACCAAACATAAAATACGCGATAGTTAATCTTGTCAATTTGATTGAATATAAACCCACCTAAGCGATGAATAAAGCATATCTCTGGGGCTGTGATGGTATGTCTACATATCAGTAGATCAGAAGAGTTACGGCATAATGAATGGCAAATCCCTTGATAGTATCATAATATTGACAGGTAGTGAAGGGCAAGAGATAGGATCTGTCTTAGTTTGCTTTCCTTGCCTGTGATAAATATCATGACCAAAAGCAATTTGTGGAGGAATGCCATTATTTGGCTTATAGACACAACCCATTATCAGGGGATGCCAAGGCAGGAACTGGAGGCAGGATCCCGAAGGAAGGACCTGAAGCAGAGGAAAGCTGCTTACTAGCTTGATCCTAATGGTTTGTGCAACTGCTTTCTTATACAGCTCAGGACCACCTGCCTAGGGCTTGCACCAACCCAGTGGGGCAGATGTTTCCACATCAATCATTAATCAAGAAAATAACCTAGAGACTTTCCTAAAGTTCAGTTTTGTAGAAGCATTATCTCAATTGAGGCTCTCTTTCCCAAGATCTCAAGATGACACTAATTTATATCAAGTTGTCAAAAACAAACTAACCAGGATCTCATTGGAAGAAACGCACTGAGAGAATTCCCTGCGAGTCTGTATTTTGCCCTGACCTCTTCTTATAACCATATTTCTGCTGTGTGACAGCTAACGATATGAACTGTTCTCTTCCACCTCATTCTCCCCATCGGAATGAAGCTGTGACCTAGAATACTTCCTTCTTTTGCTGTCTTTTCCAACTGTATTGTTACAGCAGTGACAAAGGTAACTGGCCCCAAATTCAAATCCTAAGTGCATCTCACAATAGGCTCCCATATCCTGCCTCATCTCGTGCCACTGTTCATCTCACCTGACTTTGATGTATTTCTGTGGTCACACCAAAGCATTTCTCTTCCAGATTCTCACATGGCTCAATAGTCTCATTTTACTGTGAGTTTTATCCCTTTCAGCGGAAAGGGGGTTCCATTCCCTTGGTCACTGTTGGGTACTAAGCTCTACTAGGCATTACCCCCTTCCTGCTGATAAGAAGATCCATCCCACATGGAAGATGCCATCTATAGCTTATCGCTTATAAAAGATGCCCCAAACTATTCTCTTTCCTTTTTTTTTAATAAAAAAATAGCCTTACCATAACTAAGGAAGTGAGAGAACCCAGCCCATTCCTCATTGTTTAGGACACTGCCCATTACTGTAAGTTTGGAGAAGGGGGGGGGGAAGTAGAAGGAATCGTCATTGGACGAGGGTGGGGAGAGTTGGAGCCAAGAGTCTTTCTCTGCCTAGTAAGAAACTGAGATTTCAGAAACTGACTGAGACGGCATAACACTAAAGGAGCCAGGGAAAAAGCTTGTCTTTCATTTGTAATAAAGAAAACCAGCCTACAAATCACAGTCCCAGAGAACCTAGACAACAATGAGGACCCTAAGAGAGACATACATGGATCTAATCTACATGGGAAGTAGAAAAAGACAAGATCTCCTCAGTAAATTGGGAGCATGGAGACTTTGGGAGAGGGTTGAGGGGGAGGGGAGAGGAAGGGAGGGGAGCAGAGAAAAATGTAGAGCTCAATAAAAAAAAATAAAATAAAAACTTCAAAAAAGAGAATCTTTTCAGGGTTCCCTTGCCCCCTGTGAATTTATAGATATGTCATACGGCAATGATCTCCATGGTCACAGAAAATTCAAGAGGGGACAACAGACCGCAGAGCTGTGTTCTCATTCTGGGTTTCCATGGCCATGACATACCTGCCCCATTTTGTCATTTTACTTTGGAAGTCATCTGAGAAGTTGCTGTGTTGTCTGTCTCCTCAGGAGAATTCTTTACCAATTAGTTCTTGGGACAGACTTCCAAGAGCTGAGTCAGCCTTGTTCTTGGCGGAGGTTGAAATACAACCCTTAACAATTTATGTGTGGTACCAGTTGAAATGAAATAGTAGGGCTGAGTCACAGTTGTTTTGTTTCCTGCTGAAAGCATAACCTCCTCAGGAAGCACCGAGCATGACTTTAAATTCTCCCATGTCAGATGTGAACACAGTTGAGACATAGCAAAGATATTGTAATGAATAAGATTGATTAAAGCTATGCGCATGAGCTGCCACTATTATAGCTTCT
Organism: Ondatra zibethicus; assembly: GCA_004026605.1. Classification (NCBI taxonomy): domain Eukaryota; kingdom Metazoa; phylum Chordata; class Mammalia; order Rodentia; family Cricetidae; genus Ondatra; species Ondatra zibethicus. The sequence continues at coordinate 19,478 of PVIU01002917.1, forward strand.
TGGGTAAGCTTACCAATCCTTCAGAACTTTTTATCTCATCTCTAGGACAGTGTTAAGAATGTCACCTACCTGCTGATCTTGTCCTCAGAGTTTGTCATATACATCCTGGCCACTGGTAACTTAGCAAAATGACAAGCTATTGACACAGTGAGGCTGTCTCACCAACCACTCCAGAACCCGGTGGATTACAAACACAGACATATGTGTTCTTTTGTTTTAAATTTCTGCAGGTTGATTTTGTTACTGTGGGCTGGACTGGGCAGCTCTGTTTTAAGCTGTCATTGAGTCGGGCTTAGCTCCAAGCTACTGAGAAGAAGACTATGTTTCTATATGTTTAATTCAGGAACATGCAGTGAGAAGAAGTTCTAACTGCCTGAGCTGTTCTCTTTAAACACTGGGCCATTAGAGAGCCGAGAAAGCCAAAGACAATAGCACATTTAAGGTCTCCGCTACTGTCACTTAGACTTGCATCCCGTTGGTCAAAGCAAACCACTTGGCAACTCCAGCTTCTGTGGGTCAGGGAAAATTGACTTGACAGCAGATTGATGGAAGGTGTGAATATTGGATGAGCAGTAATTACTTCCCCTCCTTTCCTCACTTCCTCCCTTCTTTTCTTCTTCCTCCTCCCCTCCCTTCCCCCTCTCTGTTTCTTGTCTCTGTCTCTCTGTCTCTCTCTCTTTACTGCCAATTGAACTTAGGACCCCACGCTGGCTATGTAGGCACTTTATCACTGAGTTATTTTCCCATCTCTTTTTATTAAATAAAACAAATAGAGATAGATAGATAGATAGATAGATAGATAGATAGATAGATAGATATTAAGATGAAATCTCACTATACTTCCCAGGCTAGCTTATAATTTATTCTGTAGCCAGTAGAGCTTTGAACCTATGATCTCCCTGCCTTAACCTTCTGAGTAGCTTGGATTATAGATCTACACCAACATGCTTGGCAATAATTTTAACTACCACACTGTAACAGTCACATACACACACACACAAAATGATGATAATTGTTGGGTTGACAATCACTGATTCCCTTCTCTAATTTTGTTTTTTGGTTGCTGATTGAGTACCAGGAACTACTGCCTTTTCATTTATACCAAACAACATGAATCTTTCTTCTATGACTTGGTAACTTTTATGAGTTCTTTTAAATGGTGACTTCAGAGACAATAACCTCAGTTGTACAAATTCCTGCTGCTAGCTTTGAAATAGAAAAATCAGAAACTAAATGAGTGGCCAATTACAGCTCACTCCTTAGTTAACTTTAGCTAACTCATTTAACCGCTTGATACTTCCCAGACCTTTCTGCCTTCAGTTTGACTAATCTGAATAGGAAAAGACATTCTGCTAAGTTCTCTTTATTTCATTAAACATTTTCCATAAGTGAATGATTTTTTTTATCTGCATAACAGCCAGTGTCGTGCATTTTCAATAGAACAGAAAAGCATTTGATGCAGTAGGTTGACAATGTCTGTTTGAGGGAATGCAAGGATCAAAATAATTTCAACCAAAAAGGAGCTCATAGGTATTGGCACTGAACTTCACAATAGATCTTCTTGGCTTGTGATGGGCCAGACAATGAAGACAGTTCAAGCAGGTTCTATGCCTTAGGCATCCCTTCTTAGACTTCTAAATACAGAACACACAGTATGGAGGCCGGGATCTATCGGGTGAAGGGAAAAGACAGGTATTTGTTAGGTCTTATTCAGCAATACAATCTTGCTAGTTCTCATCTCTCTGAAGGCTTACAGGGAGGAAAGAAATGCCCTGAATCATGCATGAATGGCTGCCATCAAAGATATAACAAACGTGAAGGGAAAACTGATGTCACCAGGCTTGACCATTCTATGACTCCATTAAGAGATCAGAAGAAACAGTTCAAAGCTCCTACAGTTAAAATCTAAGATACGGACCGTGGAGATGGCTCATTTGGTAAAGTGCCCACCAGACAAGCATGAGGATCTGAGTTCAGATCTCCACCGCCACATACATACCAGGCATTGTAGCTTACATCTGTAGCTCCAGCGACAGTGAGGAAAGGGGCAGAGACAGAGTTCATTCTCTCAATCCCTAGAGTTCATTATCCAGGCAGGGTGACTGAATCAATGAGCGCCAGTTTCAGTGACTGATGCTGTATTTTAAAAATAAGGCTAAGAGCAATCAAGGAGCACACCCAATATCAATCTTGGGCCTTTAAACCCAGGTGCATACATGTTGAACCATACCTAATCACATATCTGCATACAACCACGTGTCACATACCATATGTGTATATGTATGTGTCTGTGTGTCTGGCAAACACTGGTAAATATCTCGAGATTAGTTGACAGTTGAAAGTTTGCCTTTTCAAATCTCTTAGTAGAAGGGCTGGAGGTGGACTATAAATGATTGGCATATATTGTTAACCACCCATAGAATCTCATTAGCATTACAAGAATTCAGACATTAGTTGCCTTCTATGTATTCAGGGAAGAATCACAATTATTTTGGTAAAATCCATTAGTATCCAAGGAAATCTTAAGCCTGTCCCCTCATTTTCTGATCATCTCCCATCTTCAAGACATGCACACAGTTTGGGAGAATTCTCTTCATGAAAGCTAAGTTGTAGCTAAAAGCTATCCAGTAGAAGCACCAAATTAATGCCCACAAAGCCCCATCCAGTCCCCGACATCTGTAAATCCATGATTACATACCAAATCATTTCCTCTGCAAACCCAGACCCCAGGCTATACTGCACACATTTCTCCCCCTTGTTTTCAGCTGTCAGTGTCTTGACGGCCCCTCATGGCCACTTTGCAAATCTTGATTGCTAAGCATTTATTTTCTTTTCTCCATTTGTCTGGTAGACAGGAAGCCTGGGGACAGGATTGTTGAATGTTTGATACAGGGCACATGAAATATCTATAATTATGGATTACATTTTTGTCCCCAATAAATGGCTGAAAGGACTACTGTGATAGAAAGTTTTAGAGATAATTGAATGTGTCAGCTGGATTCAAAAAAATTATGCATTTCTCCCCTTCAACTAACTGTGATAAATAGTTTGTGGTTGCAGGAGTTCGTCTGGCATTTTCTTTTGCATTGTAAAGTTATGTTGGTCTATGTCACTGAGTTCTGGTTAACAACTCAAAGAAATACTTTGGGTTAGAATTCATTTTGCAGATGTCACATACCGCGCATAGCTACTTGGAGCACAGCAGAGTTTAATAATTCAACACTCCAATTGATTTCTAGCTTGGCCCCCAATATCTATAAATCAAACTTGTTTGGCTCAAAACAGGATATGCTTCATGCCTGAGCAACAATTAGCATTTCTCCTCCTGAAATATGAAGTAAGAGGAAAACAATTTATTCTTCATTATTTATGTTGGTGGTTGTACCTTTTTATGACTGCCTTGGAACCAAGGCACTGTATTAAAATGCACAATCAATAGTGGCAATAGAATTTCCTAAAAAAGAAGAAAGCAAAATGTAAGTGATAAGTTCCTGGTAAATGCCAATCATATATCGTGTGTCTATACCCAGAAGTGGGTTTGCTTTAAAACACATACATACACACACACACACACACACACACACACACACACACACACACACACGAAAAATACTAAGAGATAGATGGAAATAACGTTCATATCTAGAAATAGGACTGAGACGGTCTTTTCTCAAGCTAAAAGAGAGAAATTGGATAATCTGTTAATGTGCTCTTCCCTGGAAAGATTATTTCTCCCACGCTCAACATTCCTTCATCCCCCGTAGTTCTTTGTGTAGGAGTGGGGCCCCTTGAGACTCTCCCTTTCCCTGTTATCATGTCTATTGTTGTTGTCCTGTTCAGGCTTTCTTTGGCAGCCATATTGTTGTGACATCACAGGTCATCTCTAGGAGTCAGTTTCACAGCGGTTTGGACGGTCTTCTGGCTTTTATGTTCTTCATACATCAGAAATTCATTTTGAAAGCTAGGAGAAGCATAATTTCACACAAATGGGAAGGAGCAAAAGACCTTCTAATGTCATGATATGCCACAATAAACATTTAAACAGTTTTCAACTTCACTCATTTAACCTATCAGGTTAATAGAGCTGTTAAAAAAAAAAACAGACGATGTTCAGTTTTGGAAGGTGGGTGCTTCCCGAGACATATTTGGCACAGCTGGAGGGAATTCACAGCAAGGATATCTGGCCTCTAGGAGAAGAAGTGAGTTCTTGCAATTCAATTGTCTTGAGAAGATTTGTAGCCCTTACCTTGGAAATTCTATTTCTGGAATTCTATTAATGGAAGTGAAGACAGAAATGTTCTGCCTAAAGACATGTTTAATAATGCAATTTATAATATTAATAACAAGAAATAACAAAGTCTCAAAAGTCAGGATGTCTTTTTGGGAAATGAGAATGCAAGAAGTAGCCACCCAAGTATCTATAAGATATTATGAATAACATAAAATATCTAGGTTACAGCATTAGCTATAAGATTAGAATGTTAGAATATAAAGTTTTATGTGTGGAATGTGATCAAAGAGGTAAAAAAAGGACGTAAAAGAGAAGAGTGGACTGTGGTGAAATGTGAATGGAATCCCCTTGGATTCAAACACTTACAGAGGGTGGTATCCATGCAGTACATTTTCCTACCAGAGCACTTGGGAAATTAAAAGGAGATTGTGTATGGCTAGGAACTAAAATACTCCAGTATATGATGGCATTTCTATTGTAACTATTTCAAATGATTTCTTTTGCTAAAAGTAATGAGTAGGGCAATGATGTTAGCAAAAGCTCACTTGATAGTGATCTGGGAAAAGTATGGCAAGAAAATTGTTATGAAATTAGTTTAAAATTAACAAAATTATTGAATGTTGAGGAGACATATCAAAGAAACAAATAAAGAAACATAGTTGTTGTACTTAAATGTTTGGGGGAATTATTGTTTTTAATATTTTAACTTTGCTTTTGTTTATGAACTTGTGAGGAGAAGCATATATATGCATGAGTACAGAGACCTGTAGTGGCCAAAAGATGGTGTCAGATCCTCTGGAGCTGGAGTCACAGCTGGCTGTGTGCTAGCCAACATGAGTGTTGGAGGCCAGACTCAGATCCTTTGCAAGAGAAATAAGCACTCACTACCACTGAGCTGTCTCTCAGGCCCCATTTGTGGCTTTCTTAACCAGCAATGAGGAACTGGAGAAAGGAACAGCTCTGCAGTGGAATACTATGCAGGGGACAGACGTGGAAGGATCTCTGTTATATAACCTGTATGGCAATCAACAAGAAGCTGACCAATGCTGATCAAGGAGATTTCAGATCGACATCTCACTGGCTAGTAGTTTACTTAAGAAAGTTGATTTAGTTGTCAATGTTTAAAAAGCAATAGATGACATATGAGAATCCGGGTTTTGATGTCTCATAAAAAAAGTCATATTTAGAAGCGAGGAAGCTTCATGATGTCAGGCAACAATACCACAGAGCAATGAAGCAATTTTCCTAGATACAGCTGGCTGCCTCAGTTTTCCAGGTCTCTACCACTTCACGCAACTCCTCTTCTTCCACAGGGTGCTTTGTTTCATTGTCCACAGAGGGCAAACAGAATCTGTGTGCAGTCTATGTTGTTATAACTACAAAATCATGAGTGGGGAACTTACCAAATTGTTACATCAATCTGTTTACTGCGGCTTCTTCTTGGATAGTCTTGGAAGGGAGCATGATGAAGAAAAGCTGGACCGAAATCTCAGACAGATATTATGAAGAATTAAGTTTTAAAGTGAAGTTGAATTGTTTTGTATTTTATGTGTGCATATATGCACTGGTGTGTGTGTGTGTGTGTACGCATGCGTGTGCGCAGGTGTTTATGTGATGTTTACACATGTTTATAAAGGCCAAAGATTGACATTGGGTCACTGCGCACATTATTTCTCAAGACAGCTCTGTCTCTGAGTCTGAAGTACTCTGATTCAGGGGACAATGGGTTCCAAGGGACATTTCTGTCTCTGCCTCCCCACCGCTCACCACCACACCGTGCTTGTTATGATGGTGTAGGGATCTAAACTCAAGTGTTGTGCAGCAAGTACTTTCGTGGGCCACTTCCTCAACCCTATTTTATTTTAGGACTTATTTGCATTTATGTGTACACATTGTATAGGTGCCCTCAGAGGTCTGAAGAAGGTGTCAGATCCATTGGCATTGGGCTGACACAAAGTTCTAAACCACCAAACATGGGTGCTGGGAACTGAAAAGTAGCAAGCACTCTTAAATACTGAGCCATCTCTCCACCCTCCCTATTTTGTAATTTTAAAACAAATAATGGATGGAAATAAAATTACCTATTAATGGTTAAAGGCACCAAAAGGGGGCCATATGTTGAAACACCAGAGAGAAATTGTTGTATTATTTATTGTGCATATTGATTCTTAGGATGGTAATTTCAATTCAGGGTAGCTATATGGAATTAAACAATGGTACATTTAAATTAAAAATTGAAAATTCCAACTTTGAAGGGAGCAAGGAAATAAGCATAGACTCTCTCAGTGTCATTAGAGACCATTGAGAGAAAGTCTCAGGCAGGTCGGCCATGACAAACAAGACTTCCATGATCACAGTTTTACAGAGTAGTGGGTTCCCTGACATGGCCATCATCTGAGGCGATCCGAGCAGCTCCACGCACAATGCTTCCAGGGAGAGCAATAGCCTGCTGGAGATCCAAAGCTCTTTGGAAGCTCAGTGTATTCACCAACCTCAGACTCCACCTTTTCCCTAGTCCTGCAAGCTGCTTTGAGGAGCACACAGCTGAGCATGGGCAGAGGGTAGGGTGCCGAAGCCAGACTCCGTATCTGTTCTTTTCAGTTATTTCTGTTATTATAATTTTAAAAACAGTGTTACCGAAAACAGAACCTTTTCAGAACTGTCTTTTGTACAGTCCTAGCTCCCTACACCTCCCCGGGAAGAAAACAACGTCTTTGACCCTTGGCCTGTGTAAAGTCGCTGTGAATCCATATCGCACACGCTTTTGTGAGTCTGACACACTGTATATTCACCCGCACTGTTACTCCGTACCTTTTAACTCTCACAGAAACACCGAAAGGTAGTTTGACAAAACATTTAATAGCTTGCTATGGAGAAGAACGTCTAAAAGGGCATAAACCCAGTGGCATCCCCAAGGGCATGAACATTAATTAGCCAAGCAGAACCCCTGGATCTCTAGACTTTAGCTAGGTTTTGTTCCTTTCGTGGCATTAACCCACTCTACAAATACCCGGCAGAAGCAACTTAAGGGAGGGTCTGCTGTGGCTCACAGGTTGAGACCATGTTCCTGATGTTGTGACGGTGTTGGGCAGAAGCGTAAGTTAGCTGCTCTCATGGCATTTGCAGTCAGAAAGTAGAGCGATGAAGGAGGGTGTTTCCTTTTTGATCAATCAAGGATACCAGCCCATGGAATGATGCTGCCCGCATTTAGGGAGGCCCTTCCCACCTCCATTAACCTACTCTAGAACCTCCTCCCTCCTCCAAGTCTGTCCAGAGCTTTGTTTCCACAGGGATTCTAAATCTCATCAAGTTGACACTGTGGACACCACCACCCCCAACCCCCCCCCCACTCCCTGGGAAGTACAATTTCCTGGAAATAATGTGAAAAGTGGGTTCATACAGATTCTGACTCTCCCACCCACTCCTCAAAGGACTTGGCATAGTTCACTTTCCTTCTTTGAAACTTAAGGGGCTCAGTGATGAAATGGTACCCGGTCACTGACTGCCCATAGTCGGTCAGTTACTATCTGCTCCGTGGATGATCAAATGCAATTCTTGTGGAAAGTTTGTTGCAGTGCCTGCCCCATTTGGGGTGCTCAAAGAGAAGCAGCCACAGCAGTTGGTGGAAAGAAACCCTCCTTTATCAGGGGAAGCTCCCAGGAAGAGATTGCATTTTGACATATCTGTAGGAATGCATTAAGTTAGGCTGTGTTGAGCTATCTGATAGAAGGCTACAGAGAGAGGAGTTTGAAAAAAAAAAATCCAATCATCTGGGTGTTTCCAAGGGCTGCAAGCTTGCTAGTGTCTAGATGGCCCAGATGACCTTCTGTACTTCCCCTGCTACTTGCAAGGTTGAGTCTGGTGACAACTCTCACTGACCCTGCTAAAGACCTTCAAAGTGTTTCTTAGACCCCCATTTGCTCCAGGCTTTTTTGATATGTACCAAAATGTCAGCTTTTCAAAGCTAATCTCTCCCTGAGTTTCTGACATGCATTCAGCACTGGTGAGTTCGCAAAAACCTCTGGGACAGAGGAGTTTTGCTTGGGCTGAATGCAAAAGCCATCCAGCTGGCAGGCGGAGCTGAGAAAACCACCTGCATCTGACCCGGTTCGTGCCAAAGTGCTCTCTGGAGCTTGACTTATTTTTCAATGGGCTCTCACCGTGAACATTCCATCTTCTAAATGTTAAGTCCCTGAGCCACGAAAGGATGCGACCTGACCATGGCCAGCAGGCAGTGGTGTTACTCTCTAACATGCTGGCTGCCAGTGCCAGCTGTTAGGAATGGAGCAATGAACTGCTAAACAATGTGGCATCTTGGTCCTTTCGTGACAATTCATTGAACACCTAAGATGTGTCAGGCTCTGTATTACCATCTTGCTGCTGCATTTAATCTTTAGCATATAACCCAGGATGTAAACCCTTATTAGCATTTTACAGAGAAGACAACTAAGGCCCAGAAAGGTAAAATCACTTGCTAATGGTCAGGCAACTGGAAAGCGCCAGAGCTGGAACTGAGACCTGTCTGATTGCAAAGCAAGTGCCCTTTTATGCATGTTTATGGGAAGGTAGAAGCTGAATACAATGGGTATGGGTATGGGCTGTTTCCATTGACACGTGATGGCCTATGGAAATGGTACCATTGTTTCCCAATACACTTCGGAGAGAATACATCCCACGGCTGCTGTAGAAAAGAAGGCGGTGATGTATGTGTCCAAGAGAAACCTTGTGCTGGTTACAGCCTATGTCTAAAACAGGCTCTCTGACGGTTCTCTGCAGAAGCACAGGCAACAGTCTACATTTTCTTTTATTACCAAGGTGAGGTATTAACTGTGAGTCAATCACAGGGTCTTATTTCACATAGTAGTCCTGTTCTGCCCAGATATCCATTCAAAATAATGAGTGCTTCAAATAATATCAACAAACATGCAACTCTACCTTTAACTGACTCCCAATAGGGACTTCAAGGGTTGGAGGGTACCTGAAGGGTACACGTAAGAAATAGAAACATATTTCCCTAAGGGCAACTGTGCTTTTGCAGGTGAACATGTCCCTTCCTTTCATGTGCATGTCTGTGTCTGTATGACACATGCTGTGCAGGTACCTATGGGAGCCAGAAGAGGATGTCAGATCCCCTGGAGTTACAGGCATTACGAGGTGCCCAAACATGGGTGATCGGAACCAAACTGGTGGGCTCTGGAAGAGCAGTAAGTGCTCCTAAACAGTAACTATCCTTAGAGCCCCATGACCCTGTTCCTTTGTGCACGCCTTACTCTGCTTCCTCTGTCTTCAGAGTCCTTGGTATTTGCCCTGATGCTAAACTAGGAATGCAAATCTTGAATTCATTTCCTGCTGCTTTGATCCCTCTACCCAGGTTCAGTCACTCTCATCATGTTTGAAGGTTGTTTGGGTCACCAGATCAAGCTCCATGGTCCACTAGTGCCTTCCTATGCTCCGTTCTTCACAAGGTTGTTAATCTACAAATCACATTCTAGGAGGGAGGGATGCTTAGTTTCCAAAAACAAATGCACCAATGTATTCGAGTCCAGGGTTATTGTGCTGCAGGATGAGATTGGAGTCACTCGTCAACAATAGGGATGGTATTTCCTCCCCCTTAGCATTGGGAAGGCTTTGGTGGTGGTCTCCAAGAGTAGAACACAGTAGATCTCCAAGTCCCAGCTAGAAAAGGTAGTGAAGCTACCACTGGTCTCCTTTGTAACCTTGTCCCCAAACTGTGATGAGCCTGAATAGCCACACAGCAGAGCTAAATGCCACCCATCTGTGTCCTCACTGGAACGCCAGCACTGTATATTTTTGGTATGTGAGTGCCTTAGTCTTAGATGACTCTTGACACCAGCCTTTGAGCTGCCACAGTTCCAGAGGTGTAACAGACAAGATAACTGCCTAACCATGGCCATGCTGCATATCTTGACTAAATTAAGCCACTACCCTTATGGGAAATGTTTAAGGGTGCAGGAAAAATCTATGTCTTTTCCTCTACTTTGCAGAGGCCTGCCCAATGCAAAGCTTTGTCAGGTCAGTTCTAGCCTCTGTGATTTATACCAATATGTCTATTTTCAGGAGCCCAGTTTACTTTCAGAAGTATTATAATTTTGATAACTATAAAGCCATCCACTCTTGCCCACCCCCTTGTTCTATTTGCAATGCCCCTAACTGCCTGTGAAGTTGAAACTCAGAATGACCATTCCCCTGGACAATATATTCTTGCCCTCTTCAGCCTTCCCGGTGTGTGAGAGATGCGATATCTGGAAGAAATCGACTCATCAGCCAGGGAAAAGGGGGAAGGGCAGAGAAAGCCTGGCGTGGTGTTTATTTTCAGTCCTCCGCCTCACCAGGCTAAACACAAATGAGATAACAGAGCTCACCATGTTTGCCATTTCCGTGCTTCCGTGTTTAATCGTGCACGACGAAGAGACACATCCCTAGGACCACGGGCTCATTAACTCCTTATCTTCTCTTGCTTTGGATGCAAGTGGCGTTGACCCTAATATTGGCACAGGTGAACCGAGACGTGCCAAGTGACTGTACCGCCTTGAGCAAGTTGAACCAAGCCCGCATGGCCCTGGTTTTCTCATTTGCAAATGGGAGTGTTAAGTGTACCTGTCTGGTGGTGTGATTAAGATTAAATGAGTTAATACACAAAGATACTATACATGCTAAGTGTTATGTAAGAGCAACTTCACCATGTGCATGTGCACCCCCAAATGCACACACACGCACAGGGAAGAGGAAATGCATATATATATAGACGCAGAGGCTGATATTTATGGATCAGAGAGGAGAAAATGATGCTGTTTTGCTAAGGAACACAGAACTGGGGCTCTGATGTAATAACAATTTTAGAAACTACTGCGCTCTGTGGGAAAAGAAGGAGACTTCCTGTCTGAAGAGCATTTGCATTTCCTCGGAGCCCAGAAAAGCTCTGCTTGTTTGAGTTTACGTGTCTGTAGAGCCATCACCTTTGACCCCTTAGAGACCAGGCTCTGGGAAACAAGTGAGAGCTTCTACAGCCTACATCTGTTCATAGATTTTGCTCACGGCAACAAGACAAACTGCCTAGATTTTATGTTTATGATCTGTCATCAATTCCAGGGTGCTGGGAGAGCAGGGAGAAAAGCATATTATTCTGGCTATCACCAAAAAGCAGGCCCCGTGAAGTAATTTCAGCAGGAGGGACCACAATATGCACAAAGATGCAGCTTTTCGTGGTCAGGAGGAGAAGAAAACTCTGAAGAGCAACCTGTGATGGAACAAGGCTGCTCCCATAAGAAGAAACTGCTGTTTGGTTTTTTTGTCAACTTGACAGAAAGTAGGGAAGACACAAACAGAACAGAGGAATTGCCTCCATCAGATTTGCCTTTGGGCACGTCTATGAGACATTTTCTTGGTTAACGATTGAGTGGGGACAGAGTACTGTGGCAGTACCACCCTCGGCAGGTGGTCCTTGTAGTATCAGAAAGCAGGCTGAGCAAGCCAATAGGCAGTAGTTCCTATGGGCTTTGCTTCACTTGCAGCCTCCTAGTTCCTGCTTGAGTTGCTGCGTTGGCTTTCTTGGATGATGAATGCATCCTCCCCCACCCCCTCAGGTTGCTTTTGATCATGATATTTATCACAGGCAAAGGGAAACTAAGACAGCTTACCATCTCATTAAAGAAGGTACAGGTGGATTAAGTCCACCAATGGCTAAGAGGCTCACTGGCTTTGGAGCAGAATTGGTTCAGAGGCCCGGGACAAACAAAAACACAGTCCATGTGCCTATGCCAGGAGCAGGTGGACAGAGGGGGTCAGGGTTGTGCTGGAGGGGTATTTGGTATGTACATGGGGAGGGCAGAAAACTAGTTCTAGGACACAGAAGAGCTAAGGTCACCCCGCCCCACCCTTTAAGGGAGTTGAGGGATTGCCCTGAGTGCAAAGGCAGAACCCAGAAGGCCTAGATATGGGGCAAACAAATGCCACTAAGCTGGTGGGTAGTCAGGCAAAGAACAAACCAATCAACTTGAAATCATCACAGGCACAAGCTGGGGAGCCTTCGTTCTTTAAGAACCTAGCACACTCCATGTTTGAGCTGCTGTAGCTTCAGGTGATGTCTTGGTTCCACTAGCATGTCAGCCCTGCTGGTCCTAAGAGGCAACCTTTACATACTTATAATAATCCCTACTACAGGGACTACCCCAATTCCTGACAGCTGGTTCTTCCATCACTCTGAAATCCTAGTACATTGACTGAAACACTTTTCTAGCCTTTGTTTGGGGCATTGTTCCAAATATAATCATACTAGTAAAAAAAATTCCATAAAAATACATTTTGGGCCTGGCAATCTGTGGGAGAATTTCATGATTCCTTTTAGTCAGCTTTTATAACAACTATACAGGGGTTATATTTTAGTTAATGCACCATGCTCCAAACAATGAGCATGGCTAGCCAGTCTATAATTGGCCTCACCGAGAGTCAGTATTGTGCTATAGTCTTTCAGTATACAGGAAACCATATTTTGCATCTTTATAATAACAATATTAAGGACTTAGAAATGTATTCTAAGGTGGCATTACTGTGAGCAACATCAATTTTCTGTTTCATTACCAGGAGGGGTCATTCGATAATCTTCTGATGGCATTGGGTAAATCTATTTCTCAAAACTGCTCTCCTGGGACAAACAGATAAAGTCATCATTTTGTTCACCACGGTGTCTCTAACTCTCAAAATGACTGATGGGCCATAATGGTAATCCATGGGATGGAGTGCATCAGCAGTGTGGAGGGCTATTGGTTTCCTTGGCAACTCTCTCCTAGGGATACCATGGAAGCCACATTTATTACAAGGTCAAAATCTGGAAAATATATACTTTTTAAAAAGACATATTTCAATTGAAATTTTGTACACCTAAATTAATTTTACTCAAGGGAAATGTGTTTTGCACTGCTATCATTTTTTTTTCAGTGTGTGTACTGATATCTCATTAGAATAGCAAATTCTATCCTGAGAGAAGGGCTCACAGGGAGGGAAAATGCTGAGGGTAGAGAATACAGAGGCTTAATAACCCCAGTTACAAGAGGAAGTGCTTTTCTCTTGGCTCCATTTTCCAATATAGCCCTGAGGGGAACTCATTTAGAATGTAAGCAAGCCCCAACAAATGCACACCCTCCTTAGTATGGTGGTGTTCAATCCAAGTAGAAATAATTTTGCCTTCCCCATTGTTCTTCCAAGAAAGTCTCTGTGAGGTTGAATACCATTTCCTAAGCCATGAGCTCTCAAACTCAGAACTACTGATGTGTGTGTGTGTGTGCATGTGTACATATATGTGTGCATGTGTGTGAGTTCACATGTGTGAAAGACTGCCTTATAGGATGTCCCCTATTGTGCAATCCTGCTTCTCCAGGAATTGCCAAGTAGCCCGGGAAGCAAAATGGCTCCATTTGAGATCCGTTGTCCCAAAGCAAGCCACTATGCAATCCCAGGAGTAACCAACTGTTCTTGTTATCCCCACTCAGTCCCCAAGTCCTCAGTTTTAGCTTCTTAAACTAAATAACTGTGCTTCAGTCACTTGAGAGCCCACCACCAGAACACCTGTCAGGGAGAACTATGTGATACTGACATATAACTTATATGTGATACTGACATATAACTTATAAGTGCTCTTGTATATGAAGACATCCCAGCAATGTCTCGGATAACTGTATAAGGAGATGCTTGGATCCATCTTGTAGTCACTTCTCAGCTCTCTAGACCACTCAGCTCTGGCTCATATATCTGATAAGAGTATTTACATTGGATGGGAGATATAAACACCTCAAGGCCTAAAACCAGAAAAGTAAAGGGGACGCCAAATGTCATACATGGAAAGAAGGAGTGATGGTAGAGACTGCTCCAAATTCCACAGAATCTAGGTTGTTTTGTTTTGCTTTGTTTTTAGAATTATATAATTGTCCCTACAATTAACGACAAAATTGGAAACACCTTGAGGATAAACCTATATAACGTGTTTTTAAATCCTAGAAGACAAACTAAAATTATAAGACCCAATACGGAAAAAAAAAGAAGATAACATACTGTTTGTAGCCCCTTGCCCCTCAGGTGGCTTAATGTCTAACATGAGAATTATAGTTCTAAAGGGCTGAAGGTCCCATGAGAGGGCAGTACAATCTCAAAAATAAAGATGGAAAGACAAAGACCACACACAATATTCTCACATACGAAAAAAAAAAAAATAAGAAAAACCCTGAAAAGAAGAGACAGATTTCTAGGGACCGGAAGGGCAACAGTCGAAGATACAAGGATCAGTAACAATGAACAATTCATAAAATGCATGTATGTATCAGTGAATTCCATTAATTTGTATAATGAATACATGTTAAACATCATATATACACACTCTGGCTACCCAAAGTCCGCTGCTGGCAGAAGGCTTGGCCAAGGCTGACTGCTGACGTGGGCAGCCGCCACCTTTCAGTATCTCATGCCCCACCCCGAACTTTCACCTCTATTAAAATATCAAGGCATAAGAAAGCCATGAGAATCAAGCGCTTTCCAGCGTTACTCGAGAGCGTCCCTTTATAGAAACGGTTTCTGAAGTCAGAATATTACCACCCTGTTACTTAGCTTCTGCCAAATTGCAAAGGCTGAAACCATGAAAAATGGGTAGCTAACTGCCCTTGCTCCCATCACTGTTCAAGAAGAAATTAAAAGCATCAATACTGTGGAGCCAAAGACTGCAGCCTGTGCAGAGTGGTACATGCGTGTTTCTCTTTTTAACAGCAGTTAATTTTCTCCTGGGGAACTCTGGCTGCACTGAGTGACTGAGAGTAACTGTGGATTTTAAGCTTCTTAAGTATGGTCTTTATTTGTGATTTCACATAAGAGACAAATCAGTTAAGACTTATACCACACGTCAATATGTCTAAGCACAGGCTGTGCAGAGACAATTGCTGTCATTTTACTTGGTGGTTAATCTCCAAATTTGCTACTTTATTTACTCATTTCAATTCTGGATAAATAGGGTGGCTAAATTCATAGTACTCTGGATCATTTGTTCCCCTGTGACAATGGACAAAATAACAACAACAACCAAAAAAACAGACAGAAAGAACTGCATTTTTAGAGTCTTAATGAGGTACTAATGGATGAAGTAGGTTAATATCCTGACTTCTGAACTAGAGGACATGCTGAGAATTTTGTTTTATACCACTGAAATGATAGAAAACTTACATTGTTCAGGGAGGACACAGTGAGAGAAATAATAAGAATAACAAGACTGAAGATTCGATTACAGAATCCCAAGTAAGAGTCAACAAATCCAGTCAACAGCATCTGGATTCTGTCTGCGGACCCAAAAACTGCAGATGAAATATATTCTAATGATTCACAGCTGGGAAAACGTCTGTCCATATTCTCTA
Organism: Ondatra zibethicus; assembly: GCA_004026605.1. NCBI lineage: Eukaryota > Metazoa > Chordata > Mammalia > Rodentia > Cricetidae > Ondatra > Ondatra zibethicus. The sequence continues at coordinate 35,117 of PVIU01002917.1, forward strand.
AATCATACAATATAGCATTATACATTGTATATAATATATTGTATATTATATTTGTTACGCATATAGTATATAATGTATATAACATGCATTCGGTATGACAAGTAATAGAGTTGATTTGAAATATACAGGGAGTGTGATGGTTTATCACAATTGTCAGCTTGATGAAATCTAGTGTCACCTGGGAGACAGGCCTTTGGACATCCCTGTGGAGGATTATATTCATTGGGTTAATTGAGTTGCAAAGACCTACTCACTGGGTGGCATCACTCCCTTGGGATTGGATCCCAGACTGGACTATATACAAAGGGGAAAGGAATATGAGCATAAGCAACCATTGCCCTCTGCGTTGGGACTGTGGATACAATGTGACACCTCCATTAAGTGTCTGCCCCCACCCCGCATGATGACTCCTACCTACCTTGCAAAATAAACCCTTTCTTCCTTAAATAACTTTTGTCAGGACAGGGGAAAGTAACTATGACTGGAGAACTGTAAAGATTCCGTGAAAAAGGAACATTGTAGGATTTTGGTAGGGATTCAGTGGGAGTCCTATGTTGTTCCCCTGTGGATACCAAGGGAAAACTGCAGACCAGGTCATCTGATCCTCATAATCACAGTGCAGGGCTGGAATAGCATGTATAGAAACACACGGTTCAAGGCTGGGATAGCATGTATAGAAATACACAGTTCAGGGCTGAAATAGCAGGTGTAGAAACACACGGTTCAGGGCTAGACTAGCATGTATAGAAACTCACAGTTCAGGGCTGGAATAACATGTTCCTGTATAGAAACTAAGACACAAGGATGTGCTCCCCACAATTCTCAGCTAACGGCAGAACGGAAGAGGCCCAGTAAGCAGGAGAGGCCCAAGGAAGTTTCCAGAGAGCAAAGACACATTCTTGTGTATCATCCAAACTTTTCAAACACTTTTTACCTTCCAGAAAAAGTCAACCCTTTCAAGGCCAGTGCTACATGTTACACTTCAATCCTGGGTTCTGGCCTGGTGGAAACACCCACATCGACTCCCTGCCTCTCACCGGATCAGACTTCCTGGGCCTGTGTTGGGCAGGAAGAGTTGATATTCTGCTCGTCCACATGCCTGTAGGAGTACCAGTAAAGCTTTGGTAGCAGACACACTGCCCCTCTATCTACCAGCAAGCTGGTTACCTTAACTAGTTAGAACAACCCTGGGGACCTAATGTTTGCTCCTCCCCACCTGTGTTGCTATTCCTGGGCAAGCTCAGGCCACTCACCCACCTGCAGTACCTCCCAGCCTGCTGCCTAAAAATGATCACATCCTATGTTCTTGTTGGGGTTTAGGAGTCTAGAAGGACCCTTCCACCTTGGCCTGGGCCACTTACCCTGACCCAAATTGCATGAGTGTTCTTTGGGGCCAAGTCCAATCTAATAATTGCAACTAGAGGTAAGTAGGTTCTCCATGTCCCACTGTCCCTTGTTTGTGTCGCTCCAGAAGCAGAGTTGGTCCCCGATGTAATTCAGTAGCATCATAACTCAACTTCAAACCATGGCTACGGGCTCTGCAGAGTGATTTTTGTCATTACAGAGAACTTGCATCCCCTCCATTCAAGAGCACAGCTTCATAAAGTTCAATGCCACACTGTTGGAGCCGAACGCTCCAGGTGGGACAGGCCCTCCCACCGGGACTGGCTGCCTTGTATGCTGGGGCCTGGCAGTGGAACCAGGAACAAGGACCACTGAAACTGGCTACCTTCCCAGCCTTCCATTTCTACAGTGCCACCATGACTTTAATTAACTATCTACCCTACTGACTCAGCAGCAGCTGACAAGGCCATGGGCACAGCCAGGAGCTCAATAAAGAGAATGTTACTAGAGGCAGGGAAACTTCAGGGCAGCTGTGAGAGCTTGCCAGTGTGCATGCCAACAGTAGCCTAGTTTCCTTTGCCAGCAGGAAGACTCCTCAGGCTGGCTGGAGGCAAGCAAGCTCTGCTTTCCCAAAGCTTGGTGGAGGAGATGCTTTTCTGGGCTCTGATGATCTTGGTTGCCAGTCCTTTACCAAAATTCCCATCGAGACAGGGGCTCCCACATGAGGTGGGAACCTTATCGATTGTAAGTTGAGTAGAAAAACCAGTTCAGATGAAAATGTCAACTTCTTTCAGCAAATGGCGCTAGCATGGCCAATGTGCATTGGCCAGGTTGGTGATGGCTGAAGCCACAGCTAAGGTAGAGCTGGCAAATGGTGCAAACGTTCACCAGCATTCACATCGCTCAGTCATCACGCTACTCCATTAGCATACATTCCAGCCCATGTGGGGAAGTCATTTTCGGTCTCCTGTCTCCAAAGAGAAGAGTCAAGAAGGTCTCAGTGAGAGTGTCTCAACCTTCTTCTTGAAGGCCCTTTGCAAGAGTTGACTGCCTATTACAGATTCAGTTATTATTTGACTATTTTTCAACCTCTTTTCCCTTCTACAAATAAAGTGGCCTTCAGACTTCATTGATGTTGAACTTGGCCTTGAACTCATTTCGACCAAAGGCATGTGAGTGGAAGTGACAGAGTCTAGCCCAGTAGAGCCTCTGTCCCTCTCCTAGTGGGCTATCTTTGTCAGGGTCATTGCCTCTTGACCCTCCATCTCTGAAGGGAACAAGGAGAAGACCCTCAGCCTGAAACAGAATATGATCAGCAACTCTCACGCCTTTGAGGAAAGATAGATACCAAGTGCTAGAGCCCCAAAGACTTCATAGCTATTTGTACATCGAAGTAGCTAACCCAAATTCCTGAGAACAGAGCTTAAGGAGGGCCAAGATCACCTCCATCTTTAGATCCACTCATCTTTCTGGAAATCCTAATAATCCCTTCTCAGTTATTTAGCTAGTTAGCTACCCACAGAGCAGCCATCTTTTTAGAAATAATCTGACGCAATCTGCCTCACTTTGTTCACGTCTGAGGCACACAAACACACATACACACACACACACACACACACACACGTACTAGTTTTGAGGCTATTCTGCAATTTCTCAATTTTACATTGAAGCCTTTACATTTTTATGTTTTTGGGTCTCCACAACACAGCTTATCAACTGGGGCAAAGAGCCATCTCTACCATGAACTACTAGACCCAGGGGAGAGCTCAATAAAGTGGACGAGTTAGATTAAAAACTAAGTGAATCCCGGGGTTTGAATTATTTCCTTTGCCTGTTTGTTTGTACAGGGGCGCTTATTTAGACCCCACTGCTACATTACCTGTTGTACTAACATAGGACACTCATTAAACTTGAATTTTAGGAAAAGAACAATTTTTAACCATAAATAAGTCTTAGGTTTCTATTGTCCTAATAAATGCTATGACCAGAAAACAGCTTAGGGAGGGAAGGGTTGACTTCACTTGTACTTCAACATCAGAGTCCTTCATCAAAGGAAGTCAGAGTGGGAACTCAGGGCAAGGACCTGGAGGCAGGAACCGATGTAGAGGCCATGGAGGAGGGCTGCTTACTGGCTTGCTCCTCATGGCTTGCTCATCCTACTTTCTTATATCACCCAAGACTACCAGCCCAGTGGTGGCACTGCCACCCTTGAGATGGGCCCATGCACATGAACCATTAATCAAGAAATTGCACTGCAAACATGCCTGTGGGTAATCTAATAGAGGTATTTTCTCAATTAAGATTCCCTCTTCCCTGGTAAGCCTAGATTTGTGTGACAAAACCCAACCAGAGCAAATATGTCCTGCACAGGACATATTTACATCAAAATTAATTTGTTCATCTGAAATTAAAATGCAGCTGCCTATGCTGTTTTTGTGTGATGTGTCAAATAACACTAGTACTATAATCCAGGCACTGGGTTGGATACTGAAGACAGAGCAGTTAAGCATGACTGACAGGTGATCTTTGTTCTTCAGAGTTCTTTTCTTTATTGCTGACACATGTTTGGTCATTTCAGAGATATATGCAATGCATCCTTTTTACCCCCAGCCCCACTCTCTCCTGTCTCTGTTACAGGGAGTGGGGGCCCTTTGTTTCTTCCCAGCCACCCGGCTAGGCTAGCTTACACCCAAAATAATCACACAGAAACTGTATAAATTAAAACACTGCTTGGCCATTAGCTCTAGCCTCCTATTGGCTAACTCTCACATCTTGATTTAACCCATTTCTATTAATCTGTGTTCACCACGAGGTCGTGGCTTACAGGGAAGGATTCAGCACATCTGACCTGGCATCTCCATGGTGGCTCTCTCCCATTCTGCTTTCTTCCTCCCAGCATTCAGTTCTGTCTCCCCACCTACCTAAGTTCTGCCCTGTCACCAGGCCCAAAGCAGTTTTTTTATTAACCAATGAAGGCCACACAAATACAGAAGGACCTCCTACACCCTATGATCCTTCCTGCTCCTTACAGTGTCCTTCCCACACTGGCATCTTTTTGTTTTGATTTGTGGCTAACTTTAACTGCTTCCTTCTATGTGACCAGAATTTAGAACTATCCACTGGAGCCTGGTGGCTCACTCAAAATATTTTCTAAAAGTTGTGTGTGTGTGTGTCCTGTGCATGCAAGTGCATGCGTGTCAGTCCTGCAAGGAAGAAGGGGTATGACTCCCTGTTGCTGGAGTTACAGGCAGTCATGAGGCAGCAGGTAAACTGGAATATTTAAAAAATAATTTTGCAATTATGTAGAGATGATCTTGAAAGAAAATGAGAAGGCACGTTGGCTCAGTGAATAAGATCCAACAGCCCTTGTCCTTGGCCATTTGATTTAGAAGGAGAAATAGCTTGCTGAGTTTTTACACAGATCCATGGACAGTGACTGAAAACTTGGCCACATGGTCAGGAGCTTGGAAGAACCAAGAGCATTGGTGACCAAAGACTTTTGGAGAGGATGCTTGTGGAGTCTCTGGAATGGCTCCCAGAGGTAAGAGTGTCAGTGCTTCTATTGCTTGGGAAACTCAGGAGAAAAGCCTTCCCCATCTGGGAAAGTCCATTATCCTATTTCCCTCAGGCTCCCAGTGTCCTTCCAAGAGGCAGATGGCTCATAGAAGGAGCAGAGTGCCCAGCAGCCTGGATTCCTCTTTGCCAGGCTCATCTAGCTATCTGATATTGATAAACTAACTTCCCTGTGTTAGCAACTAATCACAAATTTGTGTCATAGTATTTGGAGAAACACAAGGGACCTAGGAGGTGGAAGGTTTGAGAAGTCCTCTCCACTATCTGAAACCATTCATCCCTTGAGTCTTAATTCCTTGTCAGTCATACTGCTGCTAAAACCTAATTGACAGATAAGACCTTTCTTGAAAGGGCTGTACTCTTGCTAAATGAATATCTCATAGATCATTTAATGTATTGTTCAATGACTTTCATGATCATATGACAAAAATATGAAACATGGTACATTACATAGATAATAATTGGCTGCATCTCATTTAATTAAACTTAATGAATGACTGGTAACCTTTTTGCTTTTCTTTCTAGAACCACAATGTGTATTAAGTTAGAAGTCTTAGAACCTAGTTAGAAAACTACCCACGCCTATGAATACGACAGTATTGCCATAGAATTTGGACACTCGGAATGCCATCTGGAAACTCAGAGATCCCTGTGCTATTCACTCAACCATCAAAAAAGGTGCTAGATCATTGGTTGGGGTACTGAATCCTACAAAGAAAAAGCAGTGTTTAATTAAGCAGTGGGCTGTGAATGATTATAAAGGTTAACCCAAGTGCTTTTAGTTCAGCCATGCTTAACACAGCGCAAAAGTAGACAGGACCACAAAAGGGTGAACATGCTGTGGGAAGGAAGGTTGGAGTTGCCTCACTAGGCGAACATTTGCGATCACCTTGAGTGCTGGCCAAAGGCCTAGAGAACAAAGAAAATGTCAAAGACCATGTATCAGCCATAACCTCGGAACAAACTATGGTATAAGGGACATGGCCAGCCTCCAAGATAGGGATTTTCATGTTGGTTTTATTGATTAAAGTGGTCAGAACATGAGCTGAGATCAAGTGAGACTCAAGAGCAGAGCAGGCTCTGTGAGGGAACCCTGGCCTTGGATGTGAGCTGAGAGAGTGTGGCATCCCTTTGGCTGAGCTGCAGGCGGGCCAGGAAGTGGATGAGGTCTCAGCATTGGAGAGTGCTTTGCAGCCAGGGGAGCACATGATCCTGAAAGGTGGATTCAGGAAAAAGAGCAGATGAGGATGTGTGGTTGATCAGCAGCAGGCGTGCTCATAAAGAACCTGGCCAAGTTCGGCTTGCCAGTAGCCATTCCTCTTCCCTTTGAGAACTGTCTTATAATGGGAAATGGGAGACACAGCCCCCATTCCACTGGACAGGCTGAAATGAAGGGGACAGTCCTGTTTTGAGTTCTCTAGAGATAGGAAGAAGTGTTCATGTGAATTATATTGAACAGTTGTTCATCAACTGTACCCTGAGGCTTCTCATATTAAACACACATGGAAAAGAAAACAGGGTGGTTTGCAGTTGTTTAAATAGACAAATGCACAAGGCCAAGTCTGCATAAACCAAGAGCCCAGATGAGTTGATCATGTTCCCCTCTTGCTCTCTTTGCAAAGTTCCCAAAAAACAAATCTCATCTGTCTTCTGTCTTATTCTGCTCTGTATTTTATTACAGTTAAAAGGAAACCTCACACTGCTCCTTTCCAGTGTGTGTGTGTGTGTGTGTGTGTGTGTGTGTGTGTGTGTGTGTGTGTGTGTAAATCTGCGAGTGTGTTTCATAAGCAACAATGGAGTAGAAAATGGGATTGTGTGACTAATGTTCCTTGCTGCCCTGTTGCTCATTTCTCTGGCTCTATCTCCTCCTCTCTCATTTCTCTTCATTTTTATCAGATCGGGACTCTTTCTACCATGTCTCCAGAGTACTTAAATTGTGTCTTATTGGATTGCACAGTTATTATCTGTTTATAGGTCTGATTCTCTTGCCAGCTTAAAATATCAGCGCTATGCTTTCTATTTCTTTCTCTCTTTGGTTTCCAGTAAGTCTCTGTCACACAGTAGGTGGTTGATAGACACAGAAAGCATATGTGAGTGTGAGTGAGTTCCTCGGATTCTGTTGAAATAAATTTCTGGAGAGGTGCAATGTTATTTTGGAAGGCACACAGTCTTTTTATGCAGGTAAAGTGTCAGGTTTCGGTAGCTTTGCAACCAGCAAGATCATTGGCTTATTGAAGACATCATTCCTGTTCTGTTGTTTACAAATTATTAAAGGCACTTCAGCTCATGGCCAACATGATGGTATCTAGTAGAAACAAAGCAATTAATGAAACAAAATTATATATAGGTGGGAAATTCAATCTCATTTAAATTAAGACAGATGAAAACAGTAGCATAAAATTAGAGGCACAGATGGCATCAATACATTACACTAATTTTCTTTTTACATATTCAATTATAGTTTAAATACAAGCTAATATGGGCAATTTATCTTGGGGTGTACATATATATTATCTGATTAAAATTCCCTACAACATCCAATCTAACCACCAGCCTCACATTGCAGAACTATAGGGGTACAGGGCATGATCTGGAGGCCATCTAGATGGGGTACTGGCTCAGGAGGAAGAAATTACAGAACCAGAAGTCTGTACTGGTTTCTGTCCAAGACAGTGGTTGCTGGATAAAACTCAGGCTGTCTGGTTAAATTTGAGTTTCAGATTAAGAATAACTTTCTACCACATATTTGTCCAAATTAGTTTGTGAGACACAAAACAAAAAGCATAGTCGAAGTTTACTAAATGCTTTCCTTTTGTTCTTTTAAATGAACCTGTGAACCAAAGTCAGAGATTCATTAGGAAATAAGCAAGCCTCCAAGAGGATGCTATGTCCGCTACCAGAAAGACACGATGAAGTTTTGTGTTTGAAACCAAAACCTACCTTCCCAGAGGAGTCAAGAGCTGGGTAGAAAGGTGGGATCAGGTCATCTGACCTTTCTCTGACACTGTAGGCTAGTGTAGGAGGGTCCTTCTGTATTTGGGTTGCTTTTGTTGGTTAATAAAGAAACTGCCTTGGCCTTTTGATAGGGCAGGACTTAAATAGACAGGGAAAGAGAACAGGATACTGGGAAGGGGACAGAGTTAGAGAGAGCTGCCCGCCATGAAGCTCCCAGGTCAGACAGGCTGAATCTTTCCCAGTAAGCCACAACTCGTGGTAACACACAGATTATTAGAAATGGGTTAAACAAATATGTGAGTTAGCCAATAAGAGGCTATAGCTAATGGGCCAGGCAGTATTTAAATAAATACAGTTTCTATGTAATTATTTCGGGTACGCACTGGGAGCCGGGCCGGACAAAACAAAGGGGCCCTGCGCCGGGAACCAGGCGCCGGAAATGCAGCCCGTGCCCCTCTTGCAACAGTAGGCAGACTGGAGTGGCCCAGACCATTCTGATATATGTGGCACTGAGGTTCAAACCTGGAACCACATGAAAACTATGGACACTTTCTATCCATTGAGCTATATCCCTGGCCCATAGATTCTAGGACAAATTCACCCTGGAAGGCTAGGAACACCTGCATTAGTAATAAAATATTACAAGAGAAGCACCCCTCAGTGTTGAAGTAAGAAGCAGAGTGTTGCATACAGGAGCTCAGAAACTGGGGCCCTTATCTCCTGCTATCTTTCAGCAGCTTGCAAAAGTGATATATGTCACTCATGTCAGGGTCCGAAGCACTTCTTTGTGAGTGATGGGACCTAGGGCATTGATGTCCCTGCTTCCCAACTGAATCAAGTTCCCATACCAGGAAAATGCATTCCTTGTGCAGGGACACTTGCTAGATGGCCAGGGAGTGGGATGTTGCTAATGGGATGATTTCCCACTAGTAGCAGTATTAAACTTGGGGGAGAGGGTATTTAGAAGCAGCTCCAAAAGCACAGACTGCAGGCCGGGGTAACTCCAAACACAGGCTATTTAGATAAAATCCCACTGGGCAGATTACGTATTGAACTAGCCAAGGTCTCTTCTCACCTTTACTCCACATCATCCACCCTTGAGGAAAATATTTTTTCTTTCATCTTGTCTATTATGTGAAAAACATGAAATATGAATTTGATAAGAGTATGATTAGCTGAGCCATGCTCTTGATTTTTCTTCGCCTCAAAATTTTGTCTGATTGTTGTCAAATAATGAAAGGTGGCATGCTTAATTCCTTAATGTTTGGCAATTTATAGCCTATTTTTCCCAAAGATGGCTGTTGATAAATTCATCTGGAAAGCGTGTAGCTGTTGCTTTGATTAGTGCCTTGCTTGATCACCCTTCCTTTTCCTTCACATTTTCATCTAATCAAATCCTACTTCACAGCTCAAATACACCTCTCTGATGATGCCATTTTAGTGTTCACGGCCTGAGCGGCTCCCGCTCTGCTCTGAGCCACAGTATCTCAGGTTCGGCCTCCCTGCACTTCCCCACTCTAACCGGGTGTGCTCACCTCTATGTGTGTTCCCTGTGGCTCCCAGGACTCTAGGGTGAGTCCCCACATTCCTTAGCCTCCAGAGCACCAGCCTCCAGCCCGCCAATGTAGCAAATAATCAATTATTCCCAAAGAAAAGAACAAGAGGAAAGAATGAGCATCACTTTAAAAATGAGATAATATGCACTCATAAATCAAAACATCAGGACCACCAGGGAAAAGCTGATTCCAGGGTAGGGGTAGAAAACAATCACATGAAACGGAAGTACCATTAAAAGGACATCGAAACTGAGCTTAAAGGAATACACAGAATATTTTGAGCAACCAAATTTATAAACACAGTTATCCACAGAAGAAAGTAAAAATCTGAGGGGTGTTGCAGAAAGAAAGCAAGTCTTCCCAGAGGGATTCCTCCAACTACAACTACAAGGGACAGAAGAAAATGGATTGCCACTGTGCATTGGCAACCACTCCAGCAATAATAGTTTCAGGGAAGAAACAAGGATGCCACAATTATTGGGGAAGGATATGATGAAAATTGGTATATGTACCTGATAATTTAAAAAATAATAATGTTGCAGGGGGAACACGCTGCAAAGGTCACCTTAACCTATTAGTAGAAATCATTATGCATGGTCTTGTCCCTGAAGGACCGCAGCAGTGTATCACAAACTAGATGTCTTAGAAAGTGAATTTATATCTTAGAGTCTAAAGTCTCGGTGTTAGCAGGGCGTCTGCCCACTTGCTCTTCACAAATGTCTGTCTCCTCATTGTCTCCTCGCCTGGTGGAAGAGGCGCTGGAGCTCTCATGAGTCTTCCTCTCTAAAGCACTGATTGCACCGGCAGAGCCTCTGTCCCCATGACACATCACTTTCCAAAGGCCCCCGCCCCTAACGCTACCACGGTGAAGGTCAATATTTTAAAAAATGGAATGAAAAGGACAATACTCATCTACAGTCTCAAGATTGAGAGATATCATCACATGCCTCCTGATACGGCATGTTGAGATGAACATTTAGGCTTTACCATGATTCTATACTCAAGGAGACTTCAGGCAAAGCCAAACTGAGGAACGTTCCACAAAATGCATGTGTGTATTGTTCTAAAATGCCAAGCACAAAAGAGTAGGTCCTGTTTTGGATTAAGTAAACTTATGGATTAAGTAAACTGCACATAACTACAGTGTATGATTGGGAATAGGATTCTGAACTATAAAGGGTTTTATTTTTGATATAGAGGACATTTGGTGGGACAATGGATGGAAGTTAATATTCAATATTGCTATATCAAAATTAAGTTTTGATAATCACACTATGGCTATATTAGATGGCATTCATATTTTCAGAAACACAAACAAATACGTAGAGGTTTAGGAGTATTGTTCACTTACACAGTTCAAAGAAATAGAGGAAAGATGAATAAATGGTGATCAGCAAGTAAATATACAAGAGAGAGAAACAGAGAGAGAGAGAGAGAGAGAGAGAGAGAGAGAGAGAGAGAGAGAGAATAAGAGAATAAGAATATAAGGCAAAGGCTACTGTTTGCCCTGACATCAACTTTTAAGGCTCCAGAGTGACATATAGAGCAATTTTAAGTACTACTTCTTCTGCTACTTTTCTCTAAGTCTAAATTTAGAGGAAGTACAGGGAGAGACAACTGGAATTGGGAGGCATTTGGAGAACAGTATAGAAACCTAGTGCAGTGAAAACTTACTGGACTCTAGGTTGGTGATCCAAATGAGGACTCCTAGTAATGGGGGATAAGGAGTCTGAACTGGCCATCTATTGCAGCCAGGCAAGACTTCCAGGGGCGGGACTGGGTTGCATTCAAGTGAGTTGTTGACAGAGTGGGTCTCATGGAGGTCCCCAAACAACCCAGGCTGGTGCTAGGACAGGCGGTCACTCTGTAAACTGACAGCAGGGGCCCCGTTGCTCAGTCTCCACACAGCTCATTGGAGAGGTTGAGCTGGCGACTACATGGAGCCTTCATTCCTACGTTCTCGTCTCTTTGGTGTGAGTGAGTACAACGTGGGCTATTGAACGAGAAATATGGACACCCACCTAGCCACAAAACCTTTGACCTACAATCTCTCCTGTCTGCAAAATGTGTTGGGGCAATGGTGGCACAGAACTTGTGGGAGTCGGCAACCAGAGTCTGGTTTTACGTGAGGCCCACTCCATGAAAGGGAACCCATGCCTGATACTGTTTGGATGCCTAGGAACCAGAGACTGGATAGCCCAGAGACCCAGGGTAGGTAGAACAAAACATGTCTGGTCTTTAAACAAACAAACAAAAACAAAAACTTATTCCTAATGATATTCTGCTATCGTCGTAGATCCATTCCTTGTTCAGTCATCATCAGAGAGGCTTCTCCTGAGTGCAGACAGGAGCAGACGCAGAGACCCACAGCCAGGCATTATGTAGAGAGAGGCTCTAAATTGGAGGTCCTCACTGGGATTCTTTGGGGAATCCTGAGGGAGATGTGGCAGAGGGATTGTCGGAGTCAGAGGGGTTGGAGGACACCAGGAGAACACAGCTCATTGAATCAACTAAGCAGGGAACATATGGGGTCACAGATATTGAAGTGGCAAGCATGGGGCCTGCAGGGGTCCGCTCTAGTCTTCATGTGTATGCCATGGCTGTTAGCTTGGCGTTCGTGGGACTCCTGACTATGGAAGCAGGTGTATCTTTGACTCTTTTGCCTGCTCTTGGGACTCTTTTCATCCTGTGAGGTTACCTTGTCCAGCCTTGGTGTCAGGGCTTTTGCCTTGTCTTATTGTATTTTGTTTTGCCGTGTTTGACTGTTGTCTCTTGGAGGCCTGCTCTTTTATGAAGAGAGATGGAGGAGAAGAGGATCTGGGGGAAGAAGAGAGGTAGGGAGATGGGAGGAGTAGAAAGAGGGGAAACTGTGATCAGGATGTATTGTAAGAGAAAAGAATCTATTTTCAATAAAAGCTATTTAAAATAGGGCAAATATTTTGATATAATGTGTACAACTGCATGTTCCTATATTAGCTAAGTTTTAAATAATAGCTTAATAACACACTTACATGTTCTAAAACTCTAAATTTTTTCCTAAAAGAACCATTTCATCATAGCAGAGGAGTCAAGGCAGAAGGAATTGAAAGCAGCCAGTTACTTCACATCCACAGTCAAGAGCAGAAATCAATGCATATGATGGTGAGTGCTTAGCTAGCTTTCTCTATTCTTGTATAGTTCAGGGCCCCAACCCTGAAAACACTGCCACTCACTTTCAGAATGGTACTCCCCATCAGCTCAGGGAGGGAAGAAATCTCCCACAGATCAAAGCAATCCAGACACTCAACCAAAACTCCTCTTGGGAGATTCTAGGTTGTATCAAGGTGACGAAACAAATCTTCACAACCACTGACTCCCAAATTCAAAGTGAAATGGAATGCCATGGCATTTAAGAAGAACTCCACATGCTATGGTTTCCGCTTATGCCTGCTCTTGTGGAAGGATCCCATTGGACCCAAACACAGCCCTAACCCCCTCACCAAGTCTACACACCCCCTAAACATCATATTCTTCTGCATTGTGGTTCGTGGGTTTCCTTCACAGACCCCATTTCCCCTGCTTGAGAACTGAAAACGTGGTTTTATGTTGTTTCCACAGAGCCTGCCATAGTGTCTAAAGTGGGGAACGCTGAGAATAATTTACCATGCGCTCACATTTCTGGGCCTTTCTATATAAAAGCATGCTTCCATTGATGACTATATCTTTTATATATCTTGTTTGATCCCAACTCTTCCATAGGAAGGAGCATTAGCATTTAGTGAATGCCAGGCACTGCTAAGCTGCCACCCTGTTCTGTCTTTAGGGTCACTGTATGGCAACAGGGAACTAATCTCACTTGGCAGATGAGCCCACTGACAATCACAGAGGTGATAAACTGGCTGAAACTTCATGGCAAGGGGGCAAAGCAGAAGTTGGCTATATCAATCTAATGCCAAAGCCTGGCTGTCTCCATCCAGCTTGGAAGCCCTCTGTGTCTCACACCTATTTTATTTCAAAACTAAAATAAGCATCCCCATGGAATTAGTGTCCCCTGAAGAGGTGATGCTCATAGATGTTTCCCGGTAGTCCTTGAGACATCTGAGGGTGGGAAGGATGGAAAAGAAAAACATGGATGTGGAAGATGTACAGACTGGTCCTCAGTATTGCAACTTGTCAAGTAAAAGAATTTGCCCTCAAAGCCCATTATAATCCAGAACAAACCATCCTGACAGGTGCTATTAGCATCCTAAACACAGTTGTGATTATCCGGTAGTAGTATTCTTTATAGCATTCAAATTGCAACAAGAAAGATACTTTTGAGCTTCTGTGTCAGCCCCAAGTTTCCATAGTCACCTGCATCTAAGAAACTAATTGTCGCTCATCAGCATGGCTTCTCTGTGCATGTGTGATCACATTTTATCACTGAGATGAAGGGAGACGAAATCCCAAGGTCTGAAGGCACCTGGTCCCAGATTCATATTAGGTATCATTGTTCAGAACAGCTGGCTTCTCCAGTAAAGTAAATGACAGTATAGGCTGCTGCTTTCCCTCAACACCTGCTACCTATCTGTCACCAAGTAACAGAACTAGAAGCAATGATACTGGAAAGTAAGTGGGTTTAGTGGCACTGGTCGGGCTCACTCAGCTCCTGGCTTCCTCCTGCTATAGCCACCTACTGAAAGAGGCAAATGTTCATTGCCAAGAGGTAGAGAAGGCACGAAGGTACGAGCCCAAAGGAGGTATGGGAAGATGGAAATATGAAAGGAGAGCCCCTAGTAGCTAACAGATACTGGCTCGTTTTAAACAGAAGAACCTGAGGCTCAGATTGGCACATGCTTTGAGTCCCAGCACTCAAGAGACAGATGCGGGAAGATCTCGGGTTGGAGAGCAGCTTGGGCTACACAGCACAACTCTTTCAAAAAATCAAAGTAAAGAGGAGGAGGTGGAGGATGTGGAGGATGAAGAGGAGTAGTTGAAGGGGGAAGATGAGGAGGCAGAAGACAACCTGATGAAAGACCAGCGAGGGCACAGAACTGAAAACAAGAAGTGCGTCCTTCAACACCTTGATATAATACATGATATAAGCTCCTGGTCCTTGGTCATTGAAAAATAAATGCCTTTAGAAAGGAATTTGGAATTCTTTAAATGACTCCGCCTGATCTGAAATTTAGGAAAATGTAAGGGTCCCCCATGAGCCTCAGTACAGTAGGTGGGCAAACAGATCACCTAGCTGAGCCTTGTCCAAATTCATGCCTCCAAAAGTGAAGATAGTTTATTAGTCAGCAATATGTTATTGGAACACTGGGCCTTACTTTTCTCACCTATCAAATAAAAGAATTAGCCTTCAGGCACCTGCAAGGGTCTTATAATAATCCTGAACAAATAACTAATTGCTTCATTGCTACATTTAGCCTTTTTCAAAAATACATGTAACATATTTTTGTGTAGTATGATATTGCTATTCCTGTTAGCATGTACCATGTAGTGAGAAATACACTTTTCTGCCAAGGATTTCCTGTAGAATAGGGACGTGTGGCCAGATTAAGCCAGGTATAGTAGACTCAGGGTCCACTCTGCTAAGAAGCAAGGCAATTTCTCTAAGATTGGTTCTCTGGTTTTCAGAATTCTACTAGCAACAGAGTAAACCAGGAGGTCCCAGAAGCCTCTTCTCATTGAAAACCTGTTATGAGCCCAAGACGAGTCATTCTAAAAATGGTAGGCGAAGGAAAGATGCAACTACACAAAACTCCATAAATAGGCAGGACATATTTCATCTATGTACAATTTCTCTTAATAACATCTTTCAGGGCTGTCATTTACGAATTTATCTCAGCCATCTTTGAACCTATTTATATTTTCCTATCTTAGGACTGCAAGTTCCATATTGTCTTTATATTTATTTGTCCTAAATGTATCTCCTAGGAGCTACTTTGACTAATCTACCAGCCCCTTCACTCTGAGACTAAGTTTAACAAATCTTCAAATCCAGATTGAGGGATAAAATAGATAGGAAATTAGCCATGTCAAATTCTCTATAAAGTAAGCTTCATTCCAGATACAGAAATAAATAAAAATGGAATATGTAGGATTTTCCAATCATATTCTCATGAAAAATCTGTCGGGGAAAATACCAAGAAAAGGCTGGCAGAAGCAAGTTTGTTGAACATGAAGAGTTGCCCAGTTATGACTTCAGACTACACAGTGGAAAGGGGTGGGATAAAAGTAGACCACCGTTTATTATCTACGTGTTTTTGACAGGTTTCTGACTAGCTTTAGGACACACAATTGCGTGTGGAGGAGAGGAGGCTAGCTATCCATGCTTAAGATTGGTCCAGGGAGCTAGCCTGCCTGTCTCCATCCTGCTCTCTGTTAGCTCTGAGATTGTAGAAAAGCTACTTAATCTCCCTGTAGTTCAGTTCCTTTCTCTGTAAGGATGAAAATAATTAAATCTGTTACATGGTGTTTTTATAAGACTTCATAAATTTACATATGTAAAACTGTTAGCCTGTGTCTAGATCTTGGCAAGTTCCAATAAAATATTACCTGCTATGAGGAAAATACGATACCACACATATATGCCTTCTTATCTTCTTCCTTTGATGAATTATATGTATAAAATGAAACTCTGCTAGTCTATGGTTCCAAGAAGGCTGGCGATCTACACTGTGTATATAATGAATGTCCACCAGCTCAATTGCTGGTCAGTAGCCACAAGTTATTTTAAAGTAGATTTGGACAAAAGGAAAAAGCTTCAAGACTGCCCGGATGATTTAGGGCAGTTAGGAGAGCATTGGGGGGGCATGCATTTACGTGAGCTTGCAAGATGAGACTCTGCAACGAAGTGTCTGGCTGCTAGTTGGGCAGCTTGCCTGAGGAGTGGGTATTTGGAGAAACACTGGCACTGAACGGCCATTGACAAGAAGTGGGCCAAAGAATTTTCTGCGCTACTCTTCCAAATAGTGAGTTCTATTCCTTTAACTTTCTTTTTGTTTGTTTGTTTTTGTGTCTTCCACTTCTTGCAACTCAATCCCATTCATTTCCCATCCCTGCGCATCTGCCCTTTGCTTTTGCAGCTCTCCCCCAACAAACTTAAGAGAAAAAAGAAAAAGGAAACAAAAAGAGGGAAAAAAAATCTCATCATGGAAGCTGCAGTGTGACATAGTGAGTCACACAGTAAACCCAGCTAATGAATTCTTAAAAGGTCCCAAAAACGCAGAGTCTGCAAGGTATTTGGCTTGGGATACACAATGTTCCAGGTTTTTTAGGATCTCCTCCATTGGTTCCGCACTCTGATGAGCTACTGGATAGCCATATGTCATGCAATGCAGGAGCCTCTAAGCCCTGAAAGGCCAGAGGGATTTGCCTCAGGATCTAAGACTGGTGACTGAGGCTGATGCACCATGAGACAAGCAGATGCCCAGGCAGCTTCACCACAGCCCCCAGCAGGCACTACCATGACCATGCCTCATCACCCAGTCTTACTGTGGCATTCACCTGCTGAAGCTATCTAGCTTCTCATATCTATGCTTAAGGGTATTCCCTGGCTGCCCGGTATATTCAGTGTATACCCAGCATAAAGGTTGCTTTAGCCCACAAGAGGTGGAAGTTACTGGGGAAATCTTCCAAGCCTTCATTGCTAAGGAGCTAACTGCTTTTGTTCCCCAAAATTCATAGGCTGAATCCCTAACTTCCAGAATGGTTACAGTATCAGATGGAGCACCTAAAGCAGGAAACAAAGCTAGCTGCACTCCTGAAGCAGGAACCCTGATCTGATAGGATAAGTGTTCTAAGAAGTGACACTCCAGAGCTTTTGCTTTCAAAGGGCATGCACTGAGAAGAGGCCATTTGAGGACAAGGTGGAAGCTGACTACCTAGAAAACAGGAATCCAACCCCTAATCCAAGCTGAATATGTAGTCAGCTGGTCAAGGACTTCCAGCCTTGAGAACGTGAGAAAAGACATTCCTGCTGTTTCTAGCCACCTTCGGGTGTTCTGGGACAGCAGCCTGCACAGATTAACGCAGCCTGTTGTCTACATCAACACTCACTGAGTGTTCAGCATTCCCATGGGCACAATCTGATCTCTACTGGGCCTTTTATTCATTTTCCTCTGCTTCCTGGCCCGCCTTCGCCATCTCCCTGGAGTGACATCAAAATGAACAACCTGTACTCAAACGCATGCCATTATTCAGGCTTTGCTTTTGGAGAGCACGGACCAGAGAATGTGTCACTAAGGTCCATGTGACCTCCATGGGGCATCACTGGAGGCAACCTCTGCAAGCAGAAATGTATGAAGGGAGAAGAGACAATTGATAGGGCTCCGGTGCTGGTATCTCAGACTGACTCAGATTATTTCCACTGGAAAACAATGAAATTTCTCTTTCTTTCCCCTGTCTCCCTCCTTTAATACAAAAGAATTGCATAGAACGACCTCCTTCCCTTAATGCAGAACCACTCGGCTCAAGCCCGGGGTGCACGGCAGTTGCCACAATGCCTTGTGACAATGACAGGTAAGTTAGCATCCTTGAGGCCCTCTCAAGCTCAGAGATACAAGGAATTTATGTCAAGTTTGCATTCCATTTATGCAGAACATTATAGCCCTTTGTAGACAGACACGCTGAGGCTTAAAGGTGCCTGGTGACTGAAGGTGGCAGTTCCAATATGAAATAATATTGGAGTCCTCAAGTGGAGTATTACAGAAAAGAATAGAATCCATTTCCATGTGGAGTCAAGTCCTGGTCTCCTCCCCTAAGCATACATCCTGTCTGGCAGGTCAATCACTTGACCAAGGACCACCCTTCAGGAAGGTGTGTCTACCTTAAGCTACGCTAAAAGAGGCAGGAGGAATAAGGAATCATTTAGTGAGGTTACATAATTTTCCTTCCACAGTTCCTGACGGTCAGTAGGAACTGGTATAAGGTTTGGCTGGTCTGGCCATTTTTCTGAGTCCTGACTCAAAACGGTTTTAACTGTTCCTTTTTTTTTTTTTTTTTGTTCCCTTCCATGCTTTTCTCTCATTCTCTGACCAGAGCCTAAGTGTGCTTTTTGTGTTACTTTGGGGTTCCTTACTCCATCTCTAAAGATCTCTCCTGGAGGGGACTCTTGCACAATGGGAACTCTCTCCCTTGCCCCAGATTAGGCACAAAGCACAAGCCCAAACACCTGTTTTCACAGCGAGATCCTTCATTAATCGGAAGAAAAGCTAAAGTACCTGCTTTCTGTCTCAAGCAGAAAAACAAAAGCAAATGGCCGTGCAGGTGTCATTTTAAGAGTAGGAAAAGGGGAGGTCTGTGTGAGAATGGGCCAGGATGAGTGGTAAAGGAGATAGAGGATGCAAGAGAAGGGGACGAGAACAAGGGAAAAGAGGTAGGGATAATTGTCCTGGAGGGACACAGGGCTGCCCCTGGATAGAGAGGGGACAGATGTGGCATATAGACAAGTGGCAGTTTATAAAGGGGGGCAAACCCCGTGTTAGGATGCGGTGTTTAATTTTAACTGGGCATGGAAATTAGATGAACCCAAGGGGGCTTCTAAGTTTTGGACTTTGGTAGTCAGCCTCTTGAGGAGAAAGGGGCCAAATAAGGGAACAGATTTGGTGGCTAGCTGTAGAAATGTAATCTAACGGTGTTTAGCATGGCAGAGGGAATAACAGAAAAGCAAGACCTTCCAGAGCCACATTTCTGAGTGGGCTAGTGTCCCTTCATCTCCCGTCCCCTTCTCCACCACGCAGCTGACCTCCATGCTGGCTTATCTTTAGCAGAATGGTTTTCTAACCTCTTCGTCTCCATCTTCCTCGTCCAGGCAGCTGCCCAGACTTCTGCTCGTCTATCCTGGGGTTTTCTTTTACACTTGCACTAAATTCTCCTCAAACTTCCATTTTAGCCAGTTCTTAACTTCTCTTACTGATATTTTGGTCCGCAGGAGGGCATAGGATTTCTTCCGTAACATATGACAATTCTGTTGGCACTCTGAAATTTCTGGTGATGGGAGCATCTCAATCCCTGCTTCAGGGGGATGGTCTCACAGCGTCCCAATGTCCTACTGCCACGGTTCTGGCTGCAATGCTTTGTGCCTCAACACACTTTTAATATATCAGTGAGGTTTATATCACTTCACAGCATGTGTGACCTACCAAATATTTGGTAGGGAGATTGAAATCCTTGAAAAAATGCACTACCCAAAAAGAAGGTGATTTTGGCCTCCATCAGAAGAGAAGCCTGGGCTTGTTTCCTTGGTCATGTTTCTCCAGAGCCTTTAAACCACTATCAATCCCTTCAGCCAGTCTCCAGAACCATTGTGGTACCCATAATTTTCATTTACATAATTCATCAATTAAAAGTATTGGAGATGAAATAAATTTGCTACTGAAAAATCCATTCACGTGATTCTCCATCCATAAAATTAAATCCCATAAACTTTAAGCTTAACTAGGCTTTGAATGAATGTTCCAGCCTCCCGCACCCACTGCAAAGGGAGACTTGGTGTTCAGATGCCTCGTTCCTAGTCATCCTTTGTTCTCACAAGACCCAAATTTTTCTTCTCATTTCAGGTCTCTAAGTTTGAAAAGTTACTTAAACTCTCTAAATATCAATTTTCTCACCTATGTTAGTGGTAAAAGTCAATAATTCTATAGGGACTGTTAGAAGAATTAATAAGAAATTGATATAATGTATTTGGCAAAATGTTTATTCATTAGCTGGTGAGATGTCCAATTGGCAAAGGAAATTGTGACTGACTCTGCTGACCTTGAGTTAAATCCCCAGGACTCATGTGGCTGAAGGGAAGAACTGACTCCTGAAAGTTGCCCCTCTACCCTCTACACATGCGCACCTACTCACACATGTCTGTGCACATTCACACACAAGCATACACATACATAAAGTAATACGTTAAAAATTATCTCATGATTTGCACTTTTTGTTATGTTTTTATTCTTTGCTTGTTTGACATGTGATTTATACTGCTCTAACAGTACCGGGTTCCGAGTCAATGATAAAGAAGAGTTTTGCTTTCACAACTTTGGAGACTGAGTTCACAATGGAACAGGTCCATTTATATAGTCTCTATTGAGGGACCCCTGGGCTTCATTACAACACAGCAGAGAAAAGGAAATAATATATAAATGGCCGCAAGCAGACATGGGGCAGATGGTCAGGCCTTGTAACACCTTACTTTCGTACCACTAATCTGATCTCACAAGAGCTACAACCTCCATCAATAAACACTGATCCACTCATAAGAGTGATGCCTCCATGACCAGATTACTTCCTTCTAAGCCCAACTTCTGGACAGTTCCATCACTTCCCAACATTGACACATTGGAACTGAGCTTCCACTGATGGAGTCATTCAAACCACATCCAAACTATAACAACTATACTATATTCCTACATTTAAGTAATTCCCTGAATTTTAATCTGGATTGGAGATAAAGATTGTAAATTGCAATTGTCATTTTCCTGGCATCCCTTGAAGCTAGGCTTAGGTGCCTGACCCACCTTTCCTGAGGCAATGCAACACACACATCTACTCACCCTGGAAGACAGACCAAAGTACAGATGCTCTCAAAGTCCAACTGGGTGAACCCATGAGTTCCGCTGGGGTTACTTATAATAATATGGGCGAGGGGGTTATTTACTTGAGCAAGAATGATTCAAAGATAGTTGCATCACAAAAGCCCTTCCTAGCATGGGTAACGGCTCACAGAAGCTGAAAATCTGGAGCATACGGCACAGCTTGCAGGGTCCCAACAGATGGAGAGTGTGCTTTCCAGGTCAACCAGTTGGTCTAACCTTCTTGGAGGCAGTTCTACTGTTCTCCACTGCTTCTGTGCAGCTTGGCTTCTCTGAGAGTCTTCTTTGCAGCTTTGCTTCTCTGAGAGACTTCTTTGCAGCTTGGCTTCTCTGAGAGTGACTCTCAGGGTCTTTATTGCTTAGTCTTGTGAGGGAGGGGCCTAATGAATCTTGCTAGTTTCAGGGAGTTCCTGAAGCTATTTTGAACTGTTTACTTCTGCTCTGAAGGAGCTTCTCTGCAGGATGGAATGTTTCATTGCAGAGGAAACTGCTCCGCAACACCTGCTTCTAACCAATCAGATGTAGTTCCTCTGTGTTTGATACTTCGAATGCATCTGCTCAGAATTTGGCCAGAGAGACTGTATGCCAGAAGTAGGTCACAGAAAGAGAGGGAGGGAGGAAGGGAGGGAGGGAGGGACGGAGGGAGGGAGGGACAGAGGGAGGGAGGGACGGAGGGGGGAGAACTTGATTTCCTGATCTTCCTGGCAAGACTACAAGTAACTCTGTTCCTATTGTATTAAACTGCCATCTAGATACATGTGATCTGCATGACTTGAATGCCCTTTCTGTAGACACACCTAAAATTTATTATAGTTTTAACCCTAGGGTTTAGCTAAGATTGAAAATATGGGTTAAAGGAGATGCACAATTCATCATGAAGTAATGTACTCAAGCACAAAGCTGCACAGCCAAAATGGCAAATATGAACTCTTTATGAAAAGATTTCTGGTTGTGTATTCTGAAATGACAGGACTTTATCTGGGCCCTATATCACCTAAGCTCATCTGCTTTAGCATCCCTTGGTAGTTCATAGACCCCTTGGTCTGATTTGCATGTAAAAAGGGTGAGGCAGAAACTGCTGTTCTTTATCATTTTTTATTAATTTTTTCTTGAGGTAAGAGGAGAACACCATCGTGCAAGTGTGGGGAAGTTATCAAAAGATAACTTCTAGGAACTGGTTCTTTGTTTCTACTGTGCAGGTCCTAGGAATTGAACTCAGGTAGACAGGCTTGGCAGTAAACACCTTTATCTGCTGTGCCATCTCACCAACTTAAAGCTATCAATGTTCACAGTAGAACTAATTCACTCATTGTTAAGGATCCTGAGCAGGTCTCTTTAATGGCTCCAAACTCTGTAACTTAAACCATAGTCAATTATATCTCCATTGCAATGACTTTTTGTGTGACTATATCTGCACAAGATTGGAATGCTAACTTTACTCTCCCTGAAATGCAAGAACATGCTAATAAAAATCACTAAAAAATGCCACCTTATATTTGACTGATGGTGTAGGAGGTCCTTCTGTATTTCTGTTGCTTTCATTGGTTGAATAAAGAGACTGCCTTGGCCTTTTGATAGGGCAGCCCTTAGGTGAGCAGAGTAGACAGAACAGAATGCTGGGAAGAAGGGAAGTGTGGCAGATGCAATGAATCTCTGGCCTGAGATGGATGTAGGTTAGAATCTTCCTGGTAAGCCACAACCCCATGGTGATACACAGATTACTAGATATGGGCTAAAGCAAGATGTGAGAGTTAGCCAAGAAGAGGCTAGATATAATGGGCCAGGCAGTGTTTTAAATGAATACAGTTTCTGTGTAATTATTTTGGGTATAAGCTAGCCAGGCACCAGGAACACAGAGGGAGCTGGGTGGCTGGGACCAAAAGCAGGCCCGTGCCTCTTACTACAGACTGACTTAGTCAGGCACCATGTTACTGGTGTCTCCTAAAAGTAAAATACCAGAAGTCACCGTGTAATACAATTTTATGCATGTAGGTTCTATCTTGGCTCTATTCTCACCTTTAACTTTGTTTCAATTTAAAAAGGATTCATTCACAGGCATACATATTCCTAGGAGGCACTCATGCGTGTAGGATGATGGACATACACAGACAGATAAACAGGCAGGCAGGCACATACACACACACACCATGTTGTTCAATTCAAACACACATTGTCATGTATCTTCCACTTTAAAGATGTGTTGTAGGGAGACTGAATCAAGAAGATGGCTACGGGTGTGATGTCATCTTTAGCCATATAATGAATTCTAAGTCAGCTTGGGATATAGAATTGAGACCCTGTATGTATGGATGTATGTGTACATACACACATAAGTGTGTTTATATATATACATATATGTGTACATATACACATATTATGTATATACACACACACACACACATATATATGTAGAGAGAGAGAAGTGGTATAGAACAATGTGAGAAGTTAGAAAACTTATGGTTTGAGTACTGTAGGATCATGGGTTAAATGCTTGTTCCCCAGCTATTTTGAGAGATTCTAGAAACCCTTAAAGGTGGGGCCTTTTAGAAGAAATAGTCACTGGAGATCAAGGCTTTGAAGATTGTGCCTGGTCCCCTGTCCCTTCCTCATTCTGTTTCCTATCTGCCCTGAGATGACAGCATCCGCCTCTCCATGCTCCTGTTCCTAGGATGCTCTGCTCTGCCAGGCCCAGAGTCAGTGGAGCTCAGGACCAGGACTGAAATGTCAGAGTGCAAATAATAGGTTTTTTTCACTGAAGTCGTCCTCTCATATATTGAGTCCCAGTGACAGAACAAACACAAAACAAAACAACAACAACAACAAACCATAAACACTGAGACGGGAGAGATGGCTCGGTGGCTAAGAGCACTAGCTGCTCTTCCAGCGGACTGACTCAGGCTCAATGCCCAGCACTGATGTGGTGGCTAACAACTGTCTGTGGCTCCTCTACTGGCCTCTGCAGGCACCAGGACTGTGATTGGTGCACAGACCTTTACCAGGCAAAACACCAACACACATAAAATAAAAATAAATCTTAAAATCAAACCCGAGCAAACACACAAAACCCTAACAGATAGTGTACTGTTGTGGGTTCCATTCCCTTCAACTTTCTTTTTCATGGTTTTCATGTGGTTTTGAGTTTCACCAAACTCTTGAGTGCATCTCAACTTGCAAGGTCAGATTAGCCTGCTCTATTTTTTCTGTTTGGAATTTTGTCCTGTAGCTTGGCTGGATCCACTGGAACCTTGTTGCCCTCTTTAAAAGGGAGGCATCCCTTGAGCTGTTCAGACTACAGGCTTCAAAAGCAAAGTGAACTTGCAGAGCCCTGACTAAACTGCAGCCTTTCTTATTTTTAAAATGTTATCTGTAGTTTGTAAGTATGTCTGATACAGTATCTCCTTAGGCTGGCCTAGAACTCACTTCATAGTCTAGGCTGGCCTCAGATTTGTTATCTTCCTGCCTCAGGTCCAGGGTACTAGAATTGCAGGAATGTAAGCTCACACCCAAATTTAGTTTCTATTTTGAAGTAACTATTGATAAACTGACTGATACAAAAGAACTACTTGATTGTAATCAGCACCCAGTGAGGACAGATCATCTCTGGTCTTGGAATCTGGAAGCTTAGCTGAAAACATCCATTGCAGTTGCTGACATAAATGCTGGCCCTGCAATTATTTTAAGACACATTGGCTCTCATGCCTGCTGGCTGATGCCACATGGGGCAGTTGCCTGAAGTTCTTAAAGGAGGCTCCCCTACATGGTTTGGCTCCTTCACATTCTGGCTGTTCCCATGAAGTCAAATTGGCTATTTATAGACCCCAGGCTCGTGCTGCAGGACACAAGGCAGGAGCTACATCCCTGTCCTCGGTCCTCTTCTACTTAGGCTGTGGGAGTCATTATCTCAGGCATATTTTTGTTAGTTACCTATGGGAATAAGCGTCAGTAAGTTCATAGCATTAATTTGTTTTTACAACATCCCAAAAGGTCTTTTCTTGTTGTCTCACTTTGAACTCTTTCTGGCACAGGCAAACTATAAAAGGACCCAGGGAGTAGCCCCTCTAGGTGCTGCAGTTTTGCCTGGATCCTCTCCACAGGTGTGGCCTTCAGATCTTTCCCACAGCTACCTTGCAGCTTCTTTGGCCACTCAAGGTGTGTGTAGATTTTTGTGAGTCTGAACTCTTGCCTGTCACCTCCCCATGAACAGCCCCTCTGATCCAGATACTATAGTCTCAAGTGTAGCTCTGCCCTCACCAGTTCCTTCTCATTCTGAGGTGTCTTGGACTCCCCTTCGGAAGGAAGAAGATTAGATATAGGGCTTTGAAATGTAAGGAAGATACAGGAGTCAAACCTTCCAGAAATGCCTGAATGTATTATTCACATTGATTTAGGAAGTCTTTTTACCACAAAAAGCAACGCCTAGTCTTTAGATTGCATTTGCCCAAATGTTTCCACTTTGGTAATAAATTATAAAATTAATGAGAAACATAAAGGAGAACTCTGAGGTCCCATGAGGCAACCAACTATATCAAACTTGTAAATCAAAACCTAATTATTCCTTCAAATGATTTCTGTCTGATTTCACTTTGAAAGCTATATTCTAGAGAATCCAATCAGTTTTAAATAGCAGGTCTTGAGATGTGTCTGAAGCCAAGATATCATGTTTATCATTTATCATGTGTTGTGTGTTGGTGTTCTGGAGATGTTAGCCTAGGATAAAATATTTGTGCTTCTTCAATCAGACATGTCCTAGATGAAGGGCTCACCCTGTTACCACTAAGAGTGGTAGTTCAATGCCAGTATCATAGAAAGGAACTGCATGTTGTCTTTTTATTTTCTCTGTTTACACTATATTATCTTTTCCTTCTTTCTTTGTTTCTTTTTTTTCTCTCTTTTTCTTTCAGGAGTCTGACATTAATAAATTGGGATTATAAAGAGTAATCTCCCCTGATCTTATCAAAAATATCTGCTTTCTATTTTACTAGATCCACATATAGCATCCATATAACCAGGCTTCCTGGAATAAACACAGTTGCAAACAATGCCCAGGTGAGACTATACAGCTCAATTACGTTGTTCTAATGCTCTGTTCGCTGTCTGAGGCACCCAATGTCTTTATCCATACAACCCAATTACATTGTTCTAATGCCCTGTTCGCTGTCTTTTTTATCTTACATTGGAAATGCTTTTGAGGGAAACTCTTCAAAAGGGCACGCCCTCATACAGGGATGAAAACTGAGTCACTCCCCCACCCCATCCCTGTGAGCTTTAGAAAGTGGAGCCAGCTCAATTGAGGTGCTGTCGAAATGACTGAAAACCACCTGCCGCCAATTTCCATTTTCCTCGAGGATTTCTACCACTGGCCAGGGAAGAAACGGCTCTGCAGGCACTCGCTGATTATGGTCAACTGGTCCCGCAGCCCTCTCAAAGTGGATGTGGAAAATCCCTCTGGCGAAAGGATGCAGAGTAACAGGGAGCAACTGCAGCAACGTGTGACAAAGAACACAGTCAATTGCTCCATCGCGAGTCTGGGTAGGGCACTTACGGCTCGCAAGGCCCTTTTTAAAAGGTGCCTTTCATTCAAAAGAATAATGTTCCAACTTTTAAAAGCAGCAACTGCCAATTTTCGTAGACCCATAATTCTTTCCTTTTGGTTGCGTCAAGAAAAAGAAATATTATATGTAACCACAAAATTTGAGAATGATTTTTACAAAAGAAAGAATTTACCGTAATTTTTGTTTTCTACTTTTTCCCATGTGAGTAAATATTGTGTAAAAAGCTGCAATCAGATGGATACAATAATTTACGTTTCTTGGTTTAAGAATGTACTACAGACATTTGCTCTGGTTTTCTCAAAACAGGTATCGCGAGCTGGGCAATAGCTCGGTCTGCAAATGCTTGTCTGTCAAGCCTGAGGACCTGAGACCCCCAGAACTCATAAAAAACCCCAGCATGGGGGAGCATGATTGTGATCCCAGCAATGTTGAGATTGGAAGCCGTGACAGGCAGAAAAGATTCCTGGAACTCACTTAGCCCCCAACCTAACCCAATTGGTGACGTTCCAGACCCACAAGAGACTGTCTTCAATAAAAAGCGGAAGTCACCTGAGGAAAGACACCCAACTGTCCTCTGACCTCGATGCACATGTACACACACAGGAGTGCACGCATCCATACATACACACATGTGCACTAATTCCCACAAAAATGTGATCTCTCTCTCTCTCTCTTACACACACACACACACACACAAACCTACTAAATAAACAAGCATTGTTATTAGTAAGGGGAGACTAGCTCATCTATTTAAGGTACAAAATATTTAAGTTTATGAAATTTGACATCATTTCTAACTATGCATTCCAACAGTGAAATATGATCATTGTTCTCAATGTTATATCTAATATCTTAATAAAATGTAATGAATTCAGTAGAAAGCTTATGGGTAATTGACAGTGTAGAACCCACAATAAATTTATCTCAAAGCATAGTAATTAATGGGCTGGAGAGATAGCTCAGTTGCTATGGGCACTTGTTACTTTTGCCG
The DNA here is from genome assembly GCA_004026605.1 of Ondatra zibethicus. NCBI lineage: Eukaryota > Metazoa > Chordata > Mammalia > Rodentia > Cricetidae > Ondatra > Ondatra zibethicus. Next base: position 62,637 of record PVIU01002917.1, read on the forward strand.
GCAACTAGGGTTCAGTAGCCAGCACCCACATGGCAGTTCATAGCCACTTGTAATTCCAGTTCCAGGGCATCCAGCACCCTTTTCTGGCTTCCATGGGCCCCTGTATACATGTAGCACACAATTCTAAGACAAATTTATACATATATACACACATCTTTAAAAAAACATTTTAAAAGAAAGAAAATGTACTAATTTGTGAATTGTTAGAATTTCAAATGCGTAATCATGTCAGGGAAAAATCAAAGGCAGGGAATAAAAGCAAAAGAAACAATCTAGGAAAATGTAAAAGAAACCGTGCAAATGATAAGCATCACAATTTCATCTTTGACAACCCTAACAAAATTGGCGTTGATAAAGAAAATAATGAGCAAGCAGAGAAACTTGAACAAATGTACTATTTTAAGCTAAGAAATGGTAATTATTCAACATAATATAATTGTATGCACTATATTAATGAATGCTATTAAATTAGAAAATAGAAATGACTCTGTGTTCTTTAAAAAAATAAATGTGAATAATCATGATATAGAGAACCTAAGCTGACATATGTCCCAATAGCCAGGCCAAGACCATGTACTTGGTACGATTTCAGTCATGTGAAGGAAGCAAAACTACACATTACCAAAAGAATGAAACTGAGAAGAAAATTGTGTCAAAATATTGAGAGTGATTCACTCTGGATTGGATTGGATGATTTTTCCTTTTCACTGTTAGAAGGTTTCCTAACTGTCTCCGTGAGTTAATGAGTGCAGGAGGGAGGGCTGTTAATGAGGTACCTCCTTCAGACTCTTGTGCCCCAGGACCTCAGCACATCCGTGTGCTTAGAGATAGGCCTACAAAGAGGGGGATATGGTTTGTTAAAGTGAGTCCTGATCCAATATAATCGGTGTCCTTAGAAGAAGAGGAAAAGCTACAGACACTTAAAGAGAGAACTCACAGTACAACCCCACACAGGCAAGGGAGAGAGGCCAGAGACAGACCTCTGCCTGTCTCAGAAGGAACCAGTTCTGTCGACCCTAGGATCTTGAACTGGCTGCCTCCAAACATTTGAGGGATACATTAATTTTGGTTAAGCCGTTCTGTCTGCAGCCCTTTCTTCTGGCAGCCATAGCAAATGAACAGTTTTCCTCTTCCTTTTCTTGGTCTCCTTCCTTCCTCTCTCTTCCCTCCCTCCACCTTCTCTCCTTCCTTCCTCCCTTTTGACCTCCCTTCTTCTCTCCCTCCACTCCTTCTCCTCATTCTCTCTCTCTCTCTTCCTTCCTCTCTCCTCCCCGCTCCTCTCTCCTTAATTATCCCACTGGAAGACATGAAAACATTTTAATGCTCCCATTACTTCTCCCAATGGGTTTTCACGTGACTGCTTGGTTGGGGGAGGTGATCTAAAGTCTTGACAGCTGGATTGGTAATGTGATAATCAGTATTTGGAGCAACTCAGGCTGCTGGAAACACGTTTGGCTAGTGATAAGCCAGTTCCGTTTAAGTGCCTTTGAGCTTTGCTCATCACGTGATAAAGATAGGAAGACTGAGACAAAGCCTGTGTCGGTTGTAGCGTTAAGGGTAGAAGAAGAAAGGTCACCCTGCCACACGTAAGCTCAGTCAGATGAAAGCACTGATTGCCTGTGCTATCAGGATCGTGTAGCCGTTCTGTTACAGCTATGCAAATACCTTTACTCTTAAATTTATGAAGGGGTTGGTGTCACATTTCTGGGCTGGAACCCAAAAGCATAAAGTAGGGTTTATCTCTACTGACTCAATTCCCTTTCTAGTTCAAGTCTTAGTAATGAATATATTTGATAATGTGCTCCAGTAGAAAGGAAATTTGATTATACATAGGAAGAAAATCCTGCAGGGGCTAGGCAGGCTATTCCTCTCTTGCAGCATTTCTGAGGAGGCGTGGCCTGGTGACTTGCATGCTAGGGGCCTTGGTATGAACTTCTATATAAGTATGTTCGTCCTCCCCCTCCAACAGTACTTCTTTATTTTCTCACTTTTCATAAGTGCATGTGTGAAAGACATACTTTGCTGCTACAAAGGACGACGTTATAATGAGCACCTGGGAAATGGCTGTTGCGATTTCCAGTGACTGGCAGGTGACCAAGTCTGTAGAGCTTGTCAGGGAGGTGCTCCGTCTTAAAGGATGTGGCTATTGGGTGAGGGCTGATCGTAGAAAACCCATCAGTGGGTACTAAATAAGGGGGGAGGACAGTGAGAATTCTTACAGGGTAAAGGCGCTTGATGCCAAGGCTGACGAGATACACTGAATTCCTGGGGCCCACCCTGATTCCTGCAAGATGTGCTCTGATCTCCACACATGTGCCCCCCCCACACATTTGAAAAGTCAATGAGAATTTTCCAAAAGTTTTAATATTGACTAACAAAATTTCAAGCACCTAATTTACCCAAGGAATGCATCTATGTGGAGGACGCGGCCAATGGTAACGGAAGGCAAAGAGCTTTCTTTAGACTTCAGCCAGGAATCCCAGTACTCCATCAATGCAGGATGACCTGGGCTCTCCTGGGCTGCAGGGGTTCTTCACTTTGGCACTTATAAAATGTATCTGTTGTTTTCAGGGTAAACAAAGCTTCCTACAGAGTGTTTGGCACGTATGAGTTCTAAGCCAACCAGGTATACATAGTGAAACCCTGCTTCAACAAGCAAAACAAAACAAAAACAAAAACAAACCAGAAACAACAAAAGAAATAATTCATCAGAAGGGACTGAAAGTATTTATTTGCCCATCAACTTCTCAAATATTATTAGTGCCTATTACCTGTAATGTCATGCTGAATCAGGAGTGTATATCTAAATAAAGGTCCTTCCGCAGAAATCATCATTTTGCGTTCACTGTAACAGAGAAACTAAAAACTATTCAATAATAGTTGCATGACATTGGTATTGGTGCTCAGATAGAACAAAACATTAAACATACATTCTCATTGCCATACGTATATTATTATTGTCATAATACTGCTTTCTTGACAGACATGAGAAAGGAAAGGAAGAGTTTGTACAACCAAGGAGAGATCCTGGAAGAGATAAATAATTGATTAAAGGGGGCATGCAAACATTACACTCTGTGCCAGCAGTTCACAGAATCACAAACCAGAATTTTTGAGACAGGAAGAGAACATTCTGCTTAATCTACACCACACAGCTTTATACACAAGGCAATGTTAGATGAAATAAAGGTTTGTACTGACATCTTGTCCCGCATAATACCGTAGTTACTCTGAAATTACTGGCTTTCAAAGTCCCCATAGCAGGTACAGCAGTTGCTAAGTGTTATCAAAGACAGTTTTACTCAGGAGTCCCACAGCCAAGCATTCAGCATAAAAATGCACTTTAACTTACTTACAAATGTGTTACAATGCTTCAGTGATTCGTGGTCCCTTTGAGTCTCCTAACTACCCGGTTGTTCAGTCCAATTACGTTCTCTTAAGTCAACTCATCTACCAACTAGAAGCAGAAACTCTAGTTCCTCTAGCTTTTCTTTTGCTTGATCTAAATTAACTCTCTGAAGCCCTTCTGGTCCATCCTGACACGTTGGCAATTCTGAGTCTGACTCTCTGTCAACACCAAAGAAGCAAAAGCCAACGCTAAAGGAAAGCCCCCAGTGTGCAGTCTGTACTCAGTGCCCTGCAACCACAAAGTGAATTCTCCTCTTGAGAATGACGATCATGAAATGGTTAAACCTGGGAAAGCTCTGCCCTCTGGGAATAGGGGTGGACTTGGCAAAGGATAGCTGAATGCTTTAGTGTGGCAGGCAGTTTTCACGGGCGTGGGTGCTGACTTCACAGGGACCCCAATGAGTGATCAGTTGAGACCCCAGGGGCAAGTCTCACAATATATAGTAATTGGTCTTGATGGTTATATACTACAGACAGTTTTTGGCCTTGTTGTGTGGTTTCGTTTTTGATTGTCTATAATTATTTTTGCCCAGTTATGCTTATATGTAAAAGGTAAGTGCATTGCTTCCTGGCTGATGGATGAGGCTAGATTCTGCCACCCAAAAGAAGACAAAGTCTTGTGGCAGTCTCCTTTCATCTGCCTTTCTGCCATATGGCCCAATGAATGGGGACAAACAGTCTATAAACAGAGATAGAGAAATATGACCATATTTTGACTTTTAAAAATATTTGCAAGAACTTATTTTCATGTCAGGCTTAAACAAATAAAATATCTTAGAGGTATCAAAAAAGCTCAAAATACCATATCAACTAAAACATAGAGGGGAAGGTGTAGGGGAAGCCCTGTGACCATAGCAACAAGGCCCAGACTGTACACTGTATGGTTTATGCGCATCCTTTAGTTCATGGAGCACTGTGTGCACCTGCTCACGACTCCAGATCTGGTCATTTAAGAGGGCACCAATAGATGGAGAGCATCCGGAGGAAGCCCATGCGAAGAGTGCATCAACATCTGGGCTGTTTATGGTGGAGTAGGCTGTGCAGGGTACCTGTGGATATAACTCTTTCCGTGCCCCTAATGCTCTCCTGGTTGATGCAAGCCATAATGGAGGGGTTTGATTAACAACTCGTCCCCTACCATCTATTTGGTAAATGTCAAAACTGAGATTTAAAACCAGGCAGTTGGATGCCAAAAAACGGTGCCGTTACCACTCGGTGTTTTTTCAAATTTGTTGCCAGGAGTGGAGACCAGCCAGTGACAGTGCATATTTCAAGTTAGGAATAGCTCCCCATTAAACTGAGTAGTGGAATCTAGGGGAGGGGGGACTCTAGGAGAAAGCACTGGCACCAGGGATCCCAGTGGGAAAAAAAATGCTGATTCTGAGACCATGAGAAGTCCAGTTTCCTAGGAAACCAAAGTGGAAGAGGCTGTCTTGGGAGCTCATCAGGTCTTGATCCCCGAGAGATAGCCAGGCAGACCTGGTTCACAAGGTTGGATACTCCTGTGACCAGGAAGTAGAACTGGGTTAGGTCACTTCCCCATACTCTCCCATAGTCACTACAGACAGATGGCCTAATTAATTTAAAATTAAAGTCTTCATTCATATTGGCTACATTTCATATGTCCACTAGCCACACATGACTGGTGGCTACCATGTTGAATGTTCAGATACAGAGAACATTTCAATATGGCAGAAAATTCTATATAGTGTTGTTCTAAGCTTTTTAATTTTTTTCTATTTTCTTTCAGAAATTTAAGATAGACAATTTTGTTCCTTCCACAGACAGAGAAACTGAGGATGGATAGCTGTCCTAGTTGGCTTACCGTCAACTTGACACAGTTCAGAGTCACCTGAGAAATAAGGATTGCCCAGATCACATTGGCCCTTGGACATGTCCATGGTCGAATACCATGATTGGGTAATTGACACTGTCGGTCCTGCCCACTATGGGTGGCCTCATGTTGTGGAATATTTGTTTAACTAGGCCTAGATGTGCTAAATTGGTTTATGTTGCCTTTGCTTAACTATGTAGAGGTGTATTGCATTTGCATTAATTAAATAAAAGTAACCTAGATTCAGAGAGATAAGGTTAGCAACTAGTTGAGAGGAAGTAGCAGGGAGGATCCTAGGCTTGGGGCAGTGGAGAACTAGTCTTGGGGCAGTGGAGAAGGGAGTGGCTTCCAGGACACCAGCTAAGAGAGGAAGTTAGCCAGTTGCTCCTCTAACTCTCTGAGCTCATAGGTTTACACCCTAGTCTTTGAAACTCAGTTATATTAGAACAATAGAGATTTAGTTAAAGCTACTTTTAGGGGTAGCAACAGAGCCGTTGTCTGGGGGTACAGAATCCTCCCCAGGCTATGACCTTAGTAGCCACCTGGGCTGCTAGTAGCTTAAAGCACAGCCACTATTAAGGTAAACCGGCAACACCATTCCCTGATTGGTGGTCCAGGGCTGTATAAGAAAGCTAGCTGAGCGTGAACCTTCGAGCAAACAAGCAAGCAACATTCCTCCATGGCTTCCACTTCAGACACCCTGAATTTCCCCAGTAATGGATAAGGACAAAAATATGTAAGACAAATAAACCCTTTCCTCCTGTAAGCTACTTTGGTCATGGTGTTCGTCACAGCAACAGAGTAGAACTCTTGGGCAGGAGCTTCTTTCCAGGCTGCTAACATTTTGCCATCATTTGGTCCCTGTGTCGTATACCTTGTGCCACACTGTCACACGGCTCTGGAGACTGCTTCAATGATGGACTGTGGGTGCCTCTCATTTCCAGTGTTTTTTCTTTGTGGTCAGAGTAGCAATTAGCAATATGCCATTCAGCACATAATGGTCGGTCATTCTTGACTTCCTTTTAATTTGCTCACAAAGCATTTGCCGAGATCTTTGAAAGAAATTGGACCACAGCACTCTGTGGACAGGGAGAGGAATTAGAGTGGTTGGGCAGGAGAGAAACAGCCTTTAGTCCAAACTTTGGGGATAAAGAGCCTTTGCCACAGAAAGTCCTTTCCTGGATCATCTAGCATGTCGCCACCTGGCAATGGTCGATGGTCAGGGACACAGCAAAAGAAGACATGAGGGAGGACCTGTGACCTGCCTGGTGTTGACATGGAGCAGGACACTCAGGTAAGAGCTGATGTTGCAGGACTTCCTCGCTTCAGGATGCTTGAAATTCACTCCTCTGCACCAGTCACCTGCTTAAGAGGAAAGACATTCATCTGAATGTGCCGTTGTGTTTCTGGCTCCTTAATAAATCTTTACTGACCTATTGCTGACACACTGATTTTCTAGTGGGTTTTTGACCTTTATACCATCTTAACAAGAAATAAGCCAATAGTAACTACTGTGAACTTGTGCAAGCTTTAATTTTGCAGGGCTTGCAAGGAGAAATACTCATAGAGACCTCTTTCTGCCAAGCCAGTACTTGGCATTTCTATGTATTGTAAGCCACTTAATTTGCCTAGCAGCAAGTTAAGGAAATGGTATCACCACCATAATTATATAAATGAAAAGGTTTCAG